>JARFXV010002263.1:0-85000 GCA_031761425.1 Cosmopolites sordidus
ATATATATATATATATATATATATATATATATATATATATAGAAATAAAAGATGACAATCCAACACTTCCCTGTTAAACAATATATTCTTTTATGTGGTAAAAGATGTATCCACTAATATAAATATGTCCCAGAACAAAAATAAGCAGAACCAAAAATTGTTTCAAAACAATTATAATTGAGTCGGTTAAATAAGTAAAATATTTGTTTAGCATAGTAAGCTTATCACAGAGAAGTGTGTTGATAGTGTGAGATATTTGTTATGCATTTTATCAATGTCGATGGATTATCGCATTAATTTTTTTTTTGATTTAAGCACTGTATATTTTACCAAAACAAAAAGACAAGTATTCCATTATATGTGTACACAGTTTTATACAACAGATTTGCCTATAGTTGTACCAAAGTATTAAATAGATTTGAGGTACTGCTATTAATGTTTCCGACAGTTTCCTACAGTACTACAGTTGCAACATTTTTGATTTAGCCAGTAGAAAAAAAACAGTTGATCTATTCATCTAGTTTTTTAAAATATTGACATTGTAGATATCACTTTAATTTTTATATATTGAAGTTATGCATAATAATTAGTGATTGATTCATATTCTACCCGAAAATATTTAATGATTTATTTATATATAATCCTATTTAAAAATGTTAGTCTATTTAATATCAAAAAGTACTTGTTAAAAAACTAACCGTATCCAAAAATAATGATACGGCTTGAATCATACAATTTTTAATTCAATTTGTCGAAATTCTATTGTATTCTAAATTGAAGATATTTTTTTTTCATAATTCTAATAAATAATAAAATTAGTATATTATTTCTCTCAACTAGAATGGCTCTATATTTGTAGACTTATGTATTACTGTCCAGTTAATTGTAGACAAATTAAATTTTATTTTTGGTATATAACCATATCGACGGTTTAAATCAATAATTGGAAAAGGGAAAGATCATGAAGATAACACAATACATCCCAATGTGGTTTATGAATAGAGATAGAATAGAATACAGAAAAAACTTAAAAACTTAAGGGGGCACCAAAGAAGCGATGTGAAACTCAGTGGCAGCTCATGGGTTTTTAAAGTGGGTGGGTGTACAAAAAAAATAGTGCTGCTGAAGATTTTTTTTTTGCTTTCCCCTTCCTCCTTTTAACTTTTCGTGCTATTGAAACCACGAAAATAAGTTAAAAAAAAAGAAACTGAACGGAAATAAAATATGGTGTTTTGCTCTGATTGTTTACTGTGATAAATGCTGGAGGGACGGCACCTCAACGCCCTCCCTCACGAGCCGCTACTGGTGAAAATAGACTATAGTTTAAAATGTCCAGTGGTGATTAAATAAAATTAACACGGTTAGGTAGGATCCATAACAAACTTTAAAGGAAAGATAAAGTGAGAAGAAGGAAGCATATATCTGACCTTTGAAACAATTTTATTCTAAAACATAATTCTAAAAACAAATGTCAATTCATTTGGTGTATAGAGACGACTTATTCAAAGAATATTCAGCTATGTTATTAGACATCTGAAAACTAATATTTACTGGGGACCAACTGTGAAGAATAAGTAGGTTGTTCATCATTTTTGAAACGAATGTTACTACTGACTGACTAAAATGAATGTATAACATCTCGGCTGAAATTTCATTGAATGAAAGTGTGGAAATAAATAGAAAAGGAAAAAAAAAGAAAATAAATCAAAGAACCAGTGAATTAAACCACCTCAAAGATGGGGAATGAGGAACAAAATCATAATTCTACGTTGAAACTTAAAAGCAAATCACGTTAAATAATATTTTTCTTTATACTTCTACTAATTTAGCAGTTGTTTTATATTAGTAGCAAACTTTATGAAGGAATTACTCCTAGAGTCATACTGTGTAAAGAACAAAACAATTTATTTCAAATATATTTAATAATTTAAGTATTCGTGTTTCCATTTCCTAATACATTTGTTCTTTATGTCGATACTCGACACCTTAGAGGGAAAACTGAAGACAGTTATAATGAAATGCTAAAGAATCATTATGTATATTTATAATTTTGGAAATTTAGGAATTGGCTAAGTTTTAAGCTTCATCCTAGAACATCACTCAGAAGGATATATAACTATTCTAGAGATTCAAAACAAGATCTTAAAGGAATATATTCTCTTTTGTTATTATTTAATTGATTAGAATTCTTGTTTATGTTGATAAGAAAACCCTACTTTAAATTCATCCAACCATAAAAAAATCAGGTAATCTCCAAATTAAAAACATTTTTTTATCTATCTATCTTTTTTTTAATATTAATTAGAAACATTATCTTTAACGTACCCTAAATACAAATTTTTTCGGAACACTTATTTTCGTGAAGCTTAAGACAAAATTTTAATACTGGCAATGGATAAACTGTAATATCGTATTACTTTCTCTAGAAATGTTTGCGTTCTAAAAGAAAATCACTTGCGTTGGGATATTCTTTAATATTCTTTAATATTAAAATTTATTTTTAATGAATGCAATATTATAGAGTAATAAAAATTCAGTACCTCAAAATCAACTTAAAACTTATGATTGTTATGGTTTAACTTGTATGTTTGAATTGGAACAACCTTCAAATTGAGCACCATACAATTCATATCGTTTTTTTTTTGTTATAACTGAACTACCTAACACCAAATTAAAAAACACGATTTTTAATATAATAATGTGTGCTGCCTCTAAATTCATCTACACCACAAAAAGCTGATATTTAACTAAAACTATTTAAAAAGATAAACTGAAGCAAAATGTACCCTACCCTGTTTTTTTTTTAATTTTTAATATTACCCTCCATACAACATCAATCTGGATTTTTACCCGTTGTGAAATTCGATTTGTTTCTAAATAATTAAAATAGAATTACAACTTTTCTTCAGATTTGTTTTAAGTAAAAGATAACCTAAGTCCACTAATTCATTACTGAGACAACCTAAAATATTTGAAAAGAAACTTCAAAATAAGGTCTCTTGTGTCCACGTACATTTCTTTTCTAACGTACTACTCGACATAGATAATCTATGAACGTCAGTTAGTGATATTTGTGGCAATCTTGTTGGTTCAAAGATGGTTGATGATGATTTTGATGGTTTACCAAGCTCCGACCTCTTGTTTGAAAACGGTTGATCTGCCACTAAATGTCTGAAACAAGGAAAATGTATGAATGAAAACATTTTTTCATGGTTTAAGTGGTAAGATCTGACTTTTTTGACCTTTTTTTGATCTGACTGACCTTTTTTTTAATAGCTATTAGCTAGTACACCGTTATTTAAATTTGTATTATAACTTTGGTTACTTAAACATTTGTGATGAATTACCATCAAGTAGAAGCCAACATAATCCAAAAGTCTCACTCTTTATTTACCGACAACGGTAGCTGCGATTCTTAAGGCGTCCTTCACACTACCGACGATGCGAAGCCAAGCGACGCGAAGTCAATTTCGTTTTAGAAACAAACACATGAATTTGTACGTAACTATTCACACTGTCGGCAGAGCCGAGCATGTTCAATTTCGCTATATAAACAGACGCATTAAACAGCATGTAACTATTTACATTGAAGGCCGAGCCGAGCGAAGCCAAGTCGTCCGAGTTGAAACAAACTTGTTTGATCGGATGGCATTTTCGGCGGCCGATCCTCGCCAGATTTTAGACAGATCGTCTGCCATTGGTTGAGTTTGCGCAGTAGTCTGCTCATTCAGTGTTATTTGTTTTCTTTATCATAACAAGAAATGCCACGGGATATTTCAATAAAACAGTGACAGAAGAATGCAACTCTGAAAGAGTACAATTTTTGCAAATTTTGACTTCGTAATTCCTATGTCAATATTAAATTTATAAATTCACAAATTCAACTATATTAACCATAATAAACTATTAACAATATCATTATAAGAATAATTGATGTAATTAATTTACTCGTCATTTTCTGTTATAAAAATATTCAATGGAAGAATGTCTTATTATTTTAGCTTAGTTAATCTGCTGTTCGCTCACGTTTGAAGTTCTTTGGCACCGACTATGCTCTGATTCTAAAATAGCTGATTCACCATCATCATCTCGGTCACTAACATTTTCTAAGATACAAACAAACTTAATAATCTTGTCATTATTTTTTGGTTTTGTAAAATGTAAAATTCTCCATTTAGTGTTATGAACTTTCCACAACTCTTCTGGCTCTTGATAAGTAAAAAATTAAACACAATTTGTGGCTCGATCAACTCTCTTCTTATCCTTGTATTACGAAAGGAAGTTGTATATTTGTTTGCGGTAATTCTAGACCATGTTTCTATTTTTTCTTTTTCAAAATATTCCACCACCGAACTGTTTACCAGAAGCACCTGCTCTATGGATAAAAATCTGTAGTTTGCGTCTACTAGTCCCTGTAGAACAACAGAATAATTCGCCTTATAGTTATAAAACAAACTCTTTGAATTTGCAGGACCCGAATATGTTTTCGATGAATAAAGGCGACGCAGTTGAGGAAATTCCATGTTAGTTGATACCTTTCGGCGGGCAAAGAAAATAGATGTTTGGTTCTAGCATATGAAAAGGTACTAAAATGTTTCAGATCTCTTCATATAGTTCGACAATTATGCCAAAATGGCCAAATGGCAAAACATTTTGTCACACGTTGTGAACAGTACAACTCAATTTTCAGAGCAAATTCAAAGCGCTACTGTAACACCTTTAGACAATTTCAACTACACAGGAGGTATTGACACATATTTTAATAATTGCTGCTTGTATACTGATTATTTTCTAGTAAAATATGAAACTTGTGGAAACACTTCATAGTCATATATAGGATGTTTTTGAATATCAGCCGGTGTCGATGTCGATCCACTGCAGGATGAAGGCCTCTTCAGCATGTTTCCAACTTTCCCGGTCCTGGGCTTTACAATGTCATCAGTCCATCGTGCTTTCGGTCTTCTTCGCGGGCGTTTATGATCAAGCGGTATTCACTCCAGAATTGCCAACCAGACTCTTGTCACTCCAGAATTGAATATATATATATATATATATATATATATATATATATATATATATATATATATATATATTCAATAATAATGATGAAGTGGGCTCGTGGAGAAGGATATAAAAAACAAAGAAAATACACCTGCACTCCACGTTGGTGCTTTCTTGTTCCCCCCATTCGTCATCAAAAGCGCCAGCAAGCATCTCCCAGGACCGATTTCTGGCCTTAAGCCATCATCAGCTGGGCTCAAGCTGAACGCCTGGAGAGCGGAGGAAGGAAACGACAAAAGCCATAACCATATAAATGTCGAATGGCCGCTGCAATCACAAGCAACTCTGCCATCGTGTGGTAAACGACCGCAACAGACAAACTGTACGGGACCGTTCCTGGCCCGTCTAACCTCGGGTAAGTACCAGATCCAGTAATAATGGTAAATGTTTAGAAGAGAAACAACAACACATAAAATCACTCTATCTACCTATACAAAGGCCAATATCTTGCACGTTTCATTCAAAAAATTGCTTTGTTTTTCCATCTCGAGCTATTTTGCTTACTTTTAGTTATGGAAAAATGTATAATTATATAACCACTAGCCTAGTTAATATATGTACGATTGTTAATGATTCTCAATCTGATGATGAACTACTTCCTAACTGTGGAAATTTAAAATCACTTAAAAGAGGAAGATAATATTGTTTGGGTGATATACCATACTATACTAATGATTACTTATATTATTTAAGAGCAGACGTCAAATCATCTTTCCGAACAAGTGTTATCTATAAAATTAATAAAGCTCTCGATTATAGTAATAGTAAAATTATGGATGCCCAATGTCAATGTTCAGCATCGGCTTCATGTTCCCATATTGTTGCTTTATTATACAAATTTACAGATTATACAATACGCTACGGTTATGAAGCCCTTACAGGTACCTCAAAATTAAAAGAATGTAACAAGGTTAAAAATCAGATATCAAAAATCAGACCTGATAATTTTTTAACATCTAACTATCCTATTAAACGCATACATCCGAAGAAATCAATTCTAAATTTTAATCCCAAATAAACAAAGTTAATGATATAATAAAAACCAGTATTTAAATAATTCAACGTAAAAAGAAAAATAAATCCATATGGGATACTTTGTTAGCTACTAAATATGACAATTGTGATTTAAGTACTGATACAAAGTTCGTTTTAAATGAAAAAATTACCCAGCTAGTAATTGATTTAGCTCCGGAAAAATCCGGTAGGAAGTAATTCGTCATCAGATTGAGAATTATTAACAATTATACTTATATCAACATGGACAGTGGTTAAATAATTATGCATTGTTCCATAACTAAAAGTAAGCGGAATAGGTCAGGATGGAAAAACAGACCAATTTTTAGAAGGAAACGTGCGAGATACTGGGCTTTGTATAGGTAGATCGAAAAATTTCATATGTTGTTGTTTCTCTTCTAACCATTTACTATTATTAATTCCAACAACATTTTTTTTATCATTATCATTTGCGATACTCAACTCCTAAAAAGAAAAAAACCATAACAAAATTCATGCAAAATATTGAAATAATCGTGACCGTGTACCCTGCCAACAAATTATCAAAAACTAACCTCCCAACTAAAACGCTTTTATTATCGGAAACAGGCAAATTGCGACCATCGTTTTAGATCGATCGATTTTAATTTATCACCAGGCACATCATCTTCTGTTAATTCCATTTTGAAAATGTACTTTTAACAATAGATAGCAGAATGAAAATATGTGACCCTCATATATATATATATATATATATATATATATATATATATATATATATATATATATATATATATATATATATATATATATATATATATATTTACTCACAACGGGCCGAGTAGTAGAGAAAGACACTGAAGCAGACGTTTGCTGTCTCTCTTACTGTATATATACTTACTATATATATATATATATATATATATATATATATATATATATATATATATATATATATATATATATATATATATATATATATATATATATATATATATATATATATATATATATATATATATATATATATATATATATATAATACTACTATATTGCTAATATCTGTAAGTGGAGGTGTCACGGAGTAAGAGAGACAGCAAACATCTGCTTCAGTGTCTTTCTCTACTACTCGGTCCGTTGTGAGCAAATGTCGCGATAAATAAAAGTGACACAAAAACATAAAAATATAAAACTGACGCATGTCTGTTTATAAGCATACTCAATTCTCGGACATGCGCATAAGACTCAAAGTAGTAGTGAGAAAAACAGACGCATATATGTCTGAATCGTGATGATTTCGCCCATCTCCAGAACTTGCTAGCAATATAGTAGTATTATATATATGGTGCTTCTTTATCCGACCTGCCTCTAGCGGTATTTTTTCGTACCTTCCGAGAAAAGAACGCACTTCGCGTCGCTTGGCTTCGCATCGCCGGCAGTGTGAAAGACGCCTAAGGCTTTGGTATGAAAGTTTTACAGCTACAGTTCGATTCCTTCTCACATTCCTTCTTCATGCATGTACTTTGTATGTTGTACATTTCCGTGGGTTTTCCAGGCAAGAGCGTAAAACCAAAAAGAACCTAACCAGGTTAGTTAACACTGGATGGATGTGACAGGTATCCTATGTTGGTCAGTTATCAGTTACTGAGTCTTTTCGAAAAACTAAAGTTTAAGTTGAGTTAAGGTGTATAAAGCATAGAATGTCGTGCGCACAAGCGAGGGTAGGGTACAGAAGTGAATTTTCAAAGGGGGCGTAGGAGGAAGGAAACGAAAGATAAGCAGACCGAAACAAAGGTGGTCTAACAATGTATACACTGATTCAATAGATGTTTGAGAGAGTTGGGAATTGGAAGAGGTTTACAAAAAATAGATTAAAATGATAAAATGTCTTGGAGGGCTGAACAGCAAACTAGGGGTTCATGGCCCATGGGGACTTCTGGCCAGGGTTAATCGAGAGCTGGTAGTGCCAAGCCCACATAAGCTGTAGCTCCAGTGGCTAAATAGCCTCAGTTGCTAATGTCCTTAATTTAAGGTAAGATGACAGGTATATACTGGTAATTATTGTAGTTAGTACTATAATAAATGTTAGGCAATAAAAATAATATCAGTGCACCACATATAGAGAATAAATAGGTTGTTCAAAACTAAAATTTCAAAACTAACCCTCACTAATGGCATCGATTAAAAGGCAACTTTCCTGGGGTGTGGCGTTAACGTGATAAAATAAAACCCCCCTCGATAGTTCAATTATCCTCATATTGTTTTTATTTTCTACTTTATAAACTTTGGTTATAAAGTTTTCACATTCATTTAAAATGGTGCACCTACTTAATAAATAATTTATAAAAACAACCCTTTCAAAGATCCAGAAAATTTTCGCCATGTTCTTGTAGGTCGCAGATATTTTCATGGAGGCAATGGGCCCTTTTGCCACCGTATCATACTTTGTACTCTTTTCTAGAGATTAGAGTGATGAACTTACGTTTTATCTATCATCCCAAATCTTTCTAAAAACTTTTCGGGATTTGTGTTAATTATAACCAAATTAATCTTTACTGTGATTCACCTGATGGGTTTTTGATCAGTCGTTCCAACAACCTGACGAGTAGAATATTTTAACATTCCTGATATAAAATATTTTTTACACTGCCGCATATTTCTGCTATTAATTTTACGGTACTCATTCATTCATTAATTCATCCCGAAACCAATTTTTAATTACTTGATACGTAGAAGAAGAATTAGTTAATACATCAATCATATCTTTATAAAATTATTGTGATGATATATTCTATTTGTAAATATACTTTGTGCCAGGTCATTTATATTTTATCCCTCTCTGAATAAATTTAAACATCACTAAAAATCAATTCTTCTATTGGGACTTTCGGTATGAAACACTAAACTCAATAGTCAGGCTCAGTAAACTTCACGATTCATGATTTTTACACGCTTCATTAGGTAAGGTTATCATATCATATAAATAGAACTCAAATAAAATTGAGTTTTTAGAATTAGATTAAATAATCTCCTGATAATGCTAACATGGTTAGCAAAATATGCATCGAGAAGTTTTCAAAGAGCGATTTGGTGTTTACTGGTAAATCTTTTCGAGTTTAGTGTCATTAAAAATTACAATTACTAAATTAGTTTAATTTTCATTTAATTCAATTAAACATTAAATATTAAAGGCACAAGACATACACTTTAAACTACATATGCTCTAGTTTATCAATCTCATTTCTCAGTGAAAGTCCACTACATTAAGACCAATGTAAAGAGTCTATTATGTTAATTTCTGAACCATCTTTATATAATTTTATAAGCAATAAAACAGCCACATAATATTAATATATGATCGAATTATTATACAAGTGATCGACTGTTATTCAAATTCACAACTATTTCCTAGCGTAATAGACCCCGTTCGATCCAGTGGCAGCATTCCCGCAAAGCTATCTAACGCCGTTTCGGAGATTATCTCTAACAAGTTCAACATCACAATATCAACAGAAAAAACACAAACAATGGTTATCTCAAAGGAACCATTTAGATGCAAACTTATCAATGAAAAAATAATAAAACAAGCATTAACATGTAATTAGGAATTAAGCAAACCATATAGCATATGGAGAAAGAAATAAATGTCAATAGCCATCAAATTTTGATGTTTAGAAACACGTGCTCGTTTTGTTTAGAAACACGTGCGGAAACAACGAAAATTATAGATGAAAACATTAAGGGCAATAAGGATGTCACATTACGAGACAGAGTGAGAAGTAAAAGAATTAGAGAAGAATGGGAAGTCCAGGCAGTGGTAACATGGGCAAGGGTGAGAAGAAGAGGACGGAAGGATCCCGTAGACCGCATGAATCCCGAATGATTAGCAAAATGGGCAAATATTAGGGTTTCTGGTCGAGACTTCTCGAAGCGGGAATTCCCGGGAAATCTGGCTTTACTTGAGATGAGAAAAAACTGTCGAGAAATCGCGTCATGATTGTGCTTGTGCCTTTCCATTTGAATCGTTAAGAATGTATCTCGAAATGGTGGTGTTTTTTCTAAAAATATCAAAATCTAACCTATTTTTATTGTCTCTACTGACTAAAATATCCAGAAATGGTAAACTGTCGTCGTTTTCCAGTTCATGCGTGAATATTATATTTTGCGATTTACTATTTAAGTTCATAATAAAATCATCTAATTTTTCATTTTTGTAAATCCTCATTGTTGTAAATCTCTTCAAGTTTAGTGTTTCACACCAAAGGTTCCAATAGAAGAATTGAACCAATGCGCAATACACTCAAAATTTTGACAAAGTTTTTCCAAGAAACACGGGCCTTGGTAAAACTATTTCGAAAGATTCCTTTAGAAAATATCACGCTGCAAAAAACATGTAAAAAAAAGTTTGGTCATGAGTTGAATTTGTTATTAGATGGGCGTACAAGATGGAACTCGATGATGCAAATGGTTGAATGATTCCTAAAACTCAAAAATGCGATCAAAAATCATTGATTGATTTCAATATGTCCTCAATGCGGAATGATGATAATACCGGAAGTGTAGAATCATTGTTGGGCATCCTACATCCAGTAAAGTTGTGTGTTCAGGCTTTATCGAGAAAATATGCTACGATCCTGATGTCAGATGCAATGATGATGCGTGACGTGTTGATAATGATGATGATGCATGACGTGATGTCAGATGCATGACGTGTTGATTAATAAACTAGAATCGATGGAAAATGCTTTAGCCATACAGTTTTTGGAACATCTTAAGAAGAAGATTAATGACAGATAAAATGTTAACTTGATTTATTTTATCAGGTACCTTCACAATCCAATGGCATTTCAGAATGATAATGAAATAATTATACGCAATTGCAGCAAAATGGTTTTGATAAAATTTACAGAAGAAATGTAAAATAAATTATTTCCCACCAGCTCAAATTCGGCCGAAGATGAAGACGAAGATTTTTTAGGCTACTTTGAAGATTCTCACGATATTTTTATGTGCCTAATTAAAAAACTCTATAGTCAAACGTTTTATTGGCACATACTCAAAGTAGATTCTTTGTAGTTGATTGTGAAGGTAGTTCCCGTTCCTTTAGTTCATTGTATTATTAATTTTTTAATTTTTTTGTTTAATTAAAAGACTGTGATTAAGAGTTCTGCTTATTTATAGGAAGAAAGATACTGCAGGTAAGTTTAATTTAAAAATTGTGTGTATGAATATACTGCAAGTATTGACTATTTCTTTAATTAAAAGACTATGCAATTAATAGTTTTACTTGCTTCAGGTAGGAAACGAAGATACATATTCAAAGTACCTATTTTTTAATAAAAAGAAAAATTAAAAGTTTTTATAGGAATATACTCAAAGTTTAATTTAGTTAGTTTTGTTAGAAAAACGTGTAAGTAATCAAAATTTTAATATAAACAAGACAGAATAAATAATAAATGTTGATAGTTATTAATAAGTGTAATTATATTTTGCATTTAATTAACAATTTTATGATTATTTAAAAGATTTAGAAATTTCTGGTAAATTCGAGAATACTCGGATATTTCCCCGAGAAAGAAAAATAAGCCGAGAAATCGGAAACCCTAGCAAATATAGAAACATCAAATAATAAAAGACCACCTAAGAGATGGAGGGAAAGTTGAGGATTCACGTCCCAAAGAAATCATGAACAGGCAATAGCGGAAAGTAATAAGACACAGTCCTAAGCTAAGAAGAAGAAGTCCTAAGGCAGGAGTCCTAAGGTTAGAAGAAGAAGTTAAAAAGAACGCACACCGTATGACCGTTGTCGTATGGGCAATATGCCATGAGATATATTGGCGAATGTACGCCACTTCCTTTAATGTGGGGCACAAAACCGATAACACATCGGCAAGTGGCCAACGCAAACGCCAACCTCCGCCAGTCAATGAGTAGCGTCAGCTTAATATTCGAATTATGTTACTTGAAATAGCACTTTTTATTATAGAATTCAACCTTTATTTGCTTTTAAATCGAGAATTTATTGTGTCCCAAATACGAGGCGATAAATTTAAATACATCATTTTGAATCATTTACAGATTATTACATTACTACCTAAAATTTGATTTTAAAGTAAAATAAATAATTATTTAATTAGTTAAGAGGCTAATATAAAAATTATTGTTTTATTTACTTCATACATGACATGTACATCAGCGGCGGTTCGTGGGGGAAAAAACAGGCCGGGCACTTATAACCAAATTTTGAAATGGGGATAGGGAAATGCTTCGAAACCAAAAATTTTACATTTCTTAGTATCATACACACACTTTGCTGTGTAGAAATACGAGTGTTACTGACCGACATAAAAAATTTCATTTTTAAATTTTTTAGGTAGGGCACGTGGGCTCGTGCCCTATGGACCAACAGCCATTGAGTACATTAAATATCATTACCAAAGAAATTTTACAAAAACATCAATAAGATATTCATGCGACTGTGTAGATTGTTAAAACCCACGTACTAAGATCGTTCAGAAGGTTCTCGACTTCACAAAGAAAACTCAAGATTTTAAAGATATTTTAATTATTGGTCGACAGTTAACAAATAGTGCATCCATCAAACGAAAAGCTTTTTTTATACCGAAAACAATGTGTAAAATGTAGTTGACATGATTTATCGAAATATTTAGAATGTCAGCAAGCTCAGATTTTGTCAGCAGATTTTTGTGACGATTTTGTCGATAATTTTTAGGCAAAGCGAAGGTTTAAATTCAGCAGCAAACATTTTATATATATATATATATATATATATATATATATATATATATATATATATATATATATATTAATATATATATTTTCGATTGTATCAGACGAAGCCTTAAAAGAAGCAAGGAAAGAGATGAAAACATTGTGACAGACACAGAGAAGAATCTACAACAAATTTAGAAATTTTGAACGTAGAGTTGATATAAATAAACAAGAACAACACAAAAAGCACAAACAGCAGACAAAGTTATAAATACCTGAGATCAACAGTCGAGTATAATGGAACGATAGAAGAAGAAATAAACGAATGAAGAAATCAGAAAAATGTTTAAAATGATGAATACAACTTTCTTTGGAAGGAAAATAATACTCAATAAAGTAAAAAACAACAGTAATTAAAATCGTAACGTAAACAATGGACAAAACCTACAGATTGAACCCATAAATGACAGAATTGCAGGACAACTAAGGTGGTTCAGTCATGTGTGTCGCATGCAGGAATGAAGAACGGTAAAGGAAGGCGAGGAAAAAGGGGCATAATACGAGAAGAAATCAGGGGGCTGACACCACAAGATAGGAAGAAATGAAGAGAGATGTATAGAAGGCAGCCTCAATTTCACGGAATAGAGGCTTACGATTATGTGAGTAAGTGATGTTATATATAATACAGTAATTTCAATATCTGTTGAGATGATTACGCTGGTATTTTATATTTTTTAATATTATCCATTATCTTACCTCATTTTATATTTCTTCAATTAGTTAATCAAGTTATATTAAATCTGATTATAAGTTTTTTATAGTATTTTAATTCGATTATTTCTATAATGATAATTACATAAAATCGTTTACGACCTTCCCAACATTGGAGCAGTTTTTGAATGCGTTTTCGCAATAAATATTCAGGTTCTTAAGCCACATGTTTTGAACTTTTTTATCGATCAATAAAACGCCAGGCACTTCATGGAATAATGACCTGAAAATAATGCATATGTTCGGAAAAATATAGCAGAAAAAAAATATGCCAATAAATTTATTTAAAAGTCGTAATCACCATATTGGCTTCGAAAATTTTAAACTTCCGATTTTCCGATTGAAGGTGATTATCGATAAAAACGATAACTGATTTATGTACCGTACTCATGGAACACAATTTTATTAATATTAATATGACTGCAGTTCAACTACTGAACCTAACATACTATTCTAAATTTGTTTGGGGAAGCTATTTCTTTAGTAAAGCGTTAAGGGAGTTCAGAGATAGTTGATCATCCTATCTTCGAGTTAGTGGCTTCAAATTCACATGTCTTTTAGAACTTGGACGCCTAATGGTATCTTTATTCAAGCATCTTCTCTATGCATTTCAGTATTAAATTTTATACATGAAACCTAAGATCAAAATAGATTAATATTTTTACAGCCTTATATAGCAGTAAAACAAATTTAAAATGATACAGAACAATTTACTAAAAAGTCAAAAGATCACAAAAGCTTATGGTTACATCTAATTAGGTGAAAAGTCGGAAATGTAATTATAAATGTATTTTTTCTTTCCAATACTTTGTTTTATGCTTGCCTTAAAATTTTACAGATTTGCTGTATATGTTGTGCCTTCTAGGATATAGAAATACTTATTTAAAATATATTATCTTTAAATTAATAATACCTTTTTTACATTATTACTTGCATTCAAGGCTAAGGATTTCACATTCTTGTTAATATAAAAAGTTACTGTTTCTATTGACTAAATCAGTTAACATAATTATTAATAGTCATTATAGTTCGATATTTTATTATATATTCGTTTACTATATACAGTAATACCCCGATTACGCTACTCCGTCTTACGCGAATTTGGAATCAGGTCACAACACCCGTTCCAACTTCCGGTCCGCCCATACTTGTGTTCAGCTTACGACATGAATGGACATGTTTCACGTGGACTCGATGCATGTTTACAAATTGTTTTGTTTTTTATATCGTTTATAAACTGTCATCTAAACGAAGTAAAACTGATTTTTCTGCATTAAATAAGAAAAGAAAAACATTATCTTTGGAATGCAAATTAAACATTATCAAGGATTTCGAAACAAAAATAAAAGTTTTGTAAATTGGTAAAGAAATTTGATCTAGCAGAATCGACAGTCAGAACGATTATAAAAAATAAAGAAAAAAATCTCGAAGCTGTAAAAAAAGCTCAATCTTTGAATTTAAGAATCATTCGTAAACATCATGGTATTATCGCTGAGATGGAAACAATTCGGAAATTATGGTGTGATAATCAAGTAAGAGTCAAAAACTGTCCTGCTGATCAGAACACGGTGTGCTCTCAAACTAAGCTGTTTTTTGAGAGATTAAAAGAAAAAACTGGAGAGGCGGCAAAAGATGAAATCTTTAAAGCTAGTAACGGGTGGTTCAGCCAATTTAAAACTCGCTGTAACTGACAGCATCGCGGAAAGTAGAAAGACTAGATAAAGAGACTGCGTCTCTCTATCCAGAGAAACTGAAGGCTATGATAGAAGAAGGTGGCTAGAGCAGCCAAACTGCATTCAACGTGGATGAGGCTGGATTGTTCTGGAAGAAGGTGCCTAAAGGAAACTGTTACCACACGTGAAGAAAAAACCTTTCCAGGTTTTTTAAGGCCTCCAAAGATCGATTGACAGTGATGGTTAATGGAAATGCAGCTGGTGACTGTAAGTTAAAACCTCCCTTAGTTCATCGCTTGGAAAATCCAAGAGCTTTAAAAAATAAATGTCAAGCTGATTTGCCCGTGATTTGGAAGTCAAATTCTAAAGCTTGGGTGACAGTCTCCCTTTTTGAGGATTAGCCAATCAAAACAGATCCCATTCAAGGTGATGCTATTAATAGGCAATACACCAGGCCATCCTCATGCTACTCTCACTAATTTCGATCTACGTGTGAAAGTTGAATTTTTGGCACCAAATACAACCAGCTTGCTTCAACCGATGAACCAGGGTGTTTTCAAAACATTTAAAGCTTATTACACCAGACGATCATTTGCACATCTCCATGAAGCTATGAGGCAAAAAATTGAGCTCTCTGGTATAGACTTTGAAAACAATTTAATGTTTTGGATGCCGTGAACATCACTGGAAAATCTTGGGATCAAATTTCACAAAAAAACTTTAAACGACGCCTGGAAAAAACTGTGTCCATTTTTCTCACTAGTGACTCGGACGGAATCAGCGCCAGAGCCTGATAAAATTGATCATGCAATTGAAGACGTTGTCGATCTTCTTAGACAATTAAATTTAGAAATGGATGGCGGGGACGTCCAAGAATTACTAGATTCACTGCTAGAAGCTGAGAGTTGATGAGCTCATAGAAACATTGAAGAACCTCATTCTTTTGACCCAGTTCAATCTGAAGATCAAATACCGGTTGCAAACCTGACGGAAGATCTCAGTTTAATTAAAAAAAGGTTAGAAATTTTAGAAACCATAGATCTCTAAAAGAGCGCATTTCAGTTACAAAAGGGAGTAAACAAATATTAACGTGCTATGAAGAAATTTTGTTTGAGAAGAAATAATGTTTAACCCGTCAGACAACTTTGTTTGACTTTATGAAGCCCTCTACATTAAAATAACTTCGGTTTATGTTTTTACATTAAAATAATATTATAATTTGTTTAATTATCTAAGATTTGAATACACAATTTTCTTCTAAATTATTGTTTTCTTTAGCCCTTGGCTCCTGTTAAACAAAATTTGTATGTATTTATATAGGAGATTGTACCGATCGACTTACGCGAATTCGACTTACACGATTGTCGTTCGGTCCCACCTATCGCGTATGTTCGAGGTATTACTGTATTAATAATGTACTTGATTATATTATCTATTCTTATATTATTATATATATTCATGCTGTTTGTCCAATGTTCAACAATCACATTAGCTCGATTTTCAAACAAAAAATATTTTTAGGAATGAGGAACAGTTTTATATTTAAAGAGGTTTTCAAATTAAGAGGTTTTTTTTTAATTCTTGAATAAAACACAGAATTTGCGTTGATCTCAAAACACTTTTTATTGATAATTGAAGTATACATGAAAGACGAAGACAATATCTGCTAATGAGGAACAGTTTTATATTTAAAAGGTCTTTCAAATTGAGTGGTTTTTTTAATTATTTTATAAAACACAGAATTTGCGTTGATCTCAATTTTTTTTTTATTGATAATTGAACCATACACGAAAGACGAAAGGCAATATCTGCTAAATGACCACTTTTTGCAGCTATACGACGTCCACTCTTTTATCAAAATTTTGGATGACATTTTGGCATAACCGTGGCTCTAGCTTACTACTGACTCGAATAAATTAATCCTTTAGTTCAGTAATCGATGGTGGATTGTTCTTATACACCTGGCTTTTCACGTAACCCAAAAGAAAACAGCTCAACGGTGTCAAATTACATGATCTTGGTGGCCAATTAATATCACTGTTTCTTATTCTCGTCCAGGAAATTTTTCTCTCAATAAATCAAATGTTTCACTAGCAGAGAAAGGTGTAGCTCCATCCTGCTGGGACCACATATCCTCCAGCTCAATATTATTCAGTTCAGCCCACTTAAATCCGGTTATCATCTCACGATATCGAACAGCACTAAATAAGTAGAGTCAAATGGTGCTTGCTTCGAGTGAAGAGTCCCACTGACGTTCATGGGTCGTTGTAGTCACTCTTATAGGTGGCCGGTGACTGTGCAGATTGTATCGAGGTAGTTCGGTAGTTTGGTAGTTTTCCTCGTCGCCACGATGGAGTGTGTGTTCTTCCTTCATAAACGATTTCTATACTTTTGGAAAGTTGCGAGCGTATTTAGCTCACAACATAAGTTCAGCTTAGTCGCTTTGCGTATTTATTTCAAGGTATATATTTCCAGGGCTTCTTTGATTGTTAGGATCTTAGTAGTTTTAGGACCCTGTAGTTTACAATATTTGCTATTTCTTTGGCTCCTTCAAAATGTATATATTTTTACTGTAAAAATGTATATATTTTACGTCTTCGTTTTTATACGTCCTTTATGTCCAAAGTGTTTATTTTTGTTAGTTTATGTGTTTAAAAGAATGACTTGACTTGAAGAGAAAAGAGAATGACTTGACAATAGCACACAAAAGTAGCACGGATTAAAGTTGCCGCTGTAACGCAGATGATCAAGCCTATGATATACAGGAATAGCAAATTAGGGTTGAAACGTAAACTTAGTAAGATTAATGTACCGAGCGATTGTGGGGGCCCTCGGCAAAATCCGATATCGAATCACTAGAGTTAATGGAAAACAGACTAGTGAAATGGGCTCTGGGCGCCCCATGGTTCGTGAGAAATAACCAAATACTTCGAGAGATAGGATAAACTCCCTTACAGCAGTGCACCCGCGAGAAGGCAAAAAAGTCCTTCCTGAAGACTGCTGTTTACCCCAATCAAGAACTGTGACAACTGACGGACTATTGTCCAGAGGAAATCACAGAATGGCGTGGTAGAAGGCGTAGAAAGCCGAAACTTCAGTTGTTCGGAGACTAGACTGAATGCGTTCGACTAGGGATAGCATTTTTTCTTCCGGCGTGGGATACACCACTTGGGACTACCACGTCCTGCGCTTGGGAAAAATAAAGAAATTGCAGCAAAGTGAAGTGAGTTTTTCTTTCAGGAACAGCATCAACAACAAAATCCTGTAGGTGTACGTAGGTAAAATGATATACAGCTGAACCACCCGAACCAAATAATATAGAGCTGAATATATACTAATACACTACTTGCGACTACCGCGTCCTGTGCTTGGAAAAAATAAAGAAATTTCATCAAAGTGAAGTGAGTTTTTCTTTCAGGCACAGGATCAATAACAAAATCCTGTAAGTGTACGTAGGTAAAATGATATACAGCTGAACCACCCGAACCAAATAATATACAGCTGAATATATAATAATACACCACTTGGGACTACCACGTCCTGCGCTTGTGAAAAATAAATAAATTGCAGCAAAGTGAAGTGAGTTTTTCTTTCAGGAACAGGATCAACAACAAAATCCTGTAGGTGTACATAAGTAAAATGATATACAGCTCAACCACCCGAACCAAATAAATATACAGCTGAACCAAATAATATCTTAAGATTCACCCTCATCTGTTTACTTGTCCTGCAGAGGAGAGTGGTGCGAAGCGTATTATCCGAAACCGTAGTCGTGGATCGAACCAAGAAAAAGACGACAATGGTGTCATTATGGCGCGGTGTCACGGGAGATCATTACCTCATCTACCTGATATGTAGCTTTGGGGTTATTTTATAAAATAACCTCGGGTGGAAGGACCTCGGCATATTCACAACACCATCTGTGTTTCATTTAAGAATTTTACAAACCGCTCAATTTGAAAGACCCGTGGTATACTAAGGCAGCCAATATTACCTTAATCATCACCTACCCTTTTTTATGGATTTATGGTCTAGAGGAGGCATTGCTCCGTAGTGTTGACTATTAATTGTTTTAATATTGCCTGAAGTGGTTGAATCAGACACGTAAAGATTAAATGTTAACTCCCTATCATATAAAGTGGTTGAAATATATTTCAATCTCCAAAAAGAAAAAAATATCTTAAAAACAAATACCTACTCGAAATAACCAAACATGATAACCATGACAAGTTGTCTAAGGCGTTGCTTCGGTGATGTAATGGTTTGCATGTTTGTATTAATTCCTAAGGTAAAAGAGTAAAATCCAATAAATTACCCATCATGCTAATAACCCGACTAGCGAAGGCCAGATAACTTCTACGATGTCATCTACGTTAGATAAATAATTGTCTGTAGACACTTCGAGACTTGGCAGATTGATAGCCCATATAGCTCCGCTAGGTTGCTAAGTACTCCTACTAATCGATGCGAATTTAAAGTTCAGTTCGCGATTTCAAAGAGTTCTCCGTCGAAGATTAATCTCTTCAACGTATGCGAGTTTTTTCTATTGTAGTAACGGCAGTGATAACAGTCGTAAAATTCACCATCATCGAAGATGCCTATAAGGTTCTACCCAGGGCCATCAATGATAAAGACAAGATATTACCAACCTCGAAGTTCGGTTAAGATATGCCGAACAAAAATAAACTTATCGGAGTAGTAAATTACGATTTGCGCGCCATATTGATTGACGATCTAAAGAAATTGGATGCCGAAAACAAGAAACTAAGAAACAATCAGGACACAAAAACTTCCGTTGCTTTTCTCAATGCATCGGAAAGTGAAATGAAAAGAAATTTCTGCTTGCTGCTTTTGAAGGTTTTAAACACGACGAATCCCATATGCCTCCAAATCCGAGTGCAGCAGAAAAAGCCGCTAAAAAAAAGGCCCCCCAACCTTTAATCGACCAGAAACCAGTTCCCTCGTGAGGAAATTCTGGCCCGGCGAACAGCTCCAGAGTGCCGCCGGTTATCCTTCGGAATAAATGGGCCTACTTAGCCGATTCGGCCGATTGGCCTTGGCATAAGTGACACGTTTATACCAAAAAAAAGACATTTCGTTCGGACAATCAACCACGAAGAAATGAGCTCGAATTTGATGTCTGCAGTTGAAATTGACTCCAGATCTCCCCTGATAAGGACTCCTCTTATCAGGGAAGATCTGAAGTCAATTTCAACTGCAGACATCAAATTTAAGCTCATTTGTTTGCTGCAAAAGCAAAAGCAAAAGCTTACTTGTTGTAAAAGTAGCTGTCCTTAGAGAGAACAGGAGCATCTACAATATCAGACAGTTCTTCCACCAGAAGGTGAAAGTGCAGGCTCAAAGATCCAATGGCCGAATAACGCAGTGTTTCACCTGCCAACTGTTCGGACACTCGGCCAAAAAATGTCACTCGGATTCGGTCTGCGTAAAATGGTGGGCCAGCATCCCGAGCGAGAGCGCAAAATCCAAGTTTTGTACTGGTATTCAAATATTCAACCTGAATTTAAACGTAGTCATATATCAATTAAACATAATTGAAGGTGAATGTTCGGGAAGTCTAAAAATTGAAGTTCGAGCCGTCATAAAGTACTTTCTGGAAAAAATGGGTCGTGTGTGCCGATGGACAATCCATCGGCACAGAGATGTACAGACTCTTAAATGTCACAGTTTCTATCCAAGGTTTTTCTACATTCATCAAAACGCATACATATATATTCTTTCATTACCATTTCCCTTAAAAACTTGGTAAATATTTCGCGGAAATCTCGTACCAACAATAATGAAATTAAACTGTAGGCAAGCTATTTTTGCTGCTGAATTTTGTGTCAACGAATTTTTTCATTAGAAAAGAACCGTATATATATATATATATATATATATATATATATATATATATATATATATATATATATATATATATATATATATATATATATATATATATATATACTGGTTTCGATTTTTATCAAAAACAAAAGCTATTTGCAGCGAGAAACTCAATTTGTCATGGAAACCTCGAAAATAATTTGATGTAGCTTAATTATTAAGACTTGTAGCGTAAGTATTATTCGGTAATCCGACGCATTGTCAACTCGCTTAGTAAAATTGGCAAACTTTTATCGTCAGTTTTCATAAATATTATCCCTGATCCTCTCAAATAAGCGCCTAAGCTCTTTCGAGAACCGCCGAGGCCCTTGTCAACATGCAATGGCTTATTTGGACATCTTTGAAGCCGTATATTTGACAATAATGTCGTAAATGGTACCAGAAGAAACGAATTCTTTCGGTCAACGAATTTCCAGCGCAAACGTTTTCAATTATCCGCGCTTGTCTGTTCTATTCCGCGCTTTATTTCAACAGTTCGGCTATTTTGAGGTTATCCTCCCTTATCACACACTTTTAGGTTACGAGAACTTTGGTAATGCATCTTGTATACCTATAGCTAAAATTATTTCAGTATATATGAATCTTAATGTTGAACAATTTGTATCCAACATATATTTTTTTGTTGTAACTCAATGCTACTAACTATAAGTATATTACCTTTTACTTTCGACACTAATAGTAGGAGATGTTTCTTCTGACATTACACACACTGTAGTTCTTTTATCGTAACAAGCACCTTCCTCACTATTCACATCACTATCCGTATCAAACGGATCTACACCATTTTCAGTATTTTCGTCTTCTTCATCTGGATAGGTATCACATGCATATGATAATCCCTCACAATCTGGATAATCGGTACCTGAAAAATATATAACAATTATATTATAAAAGAAACATCACATTATACAAATATTTTATACAAACGATTATACAAATGAAATAGGTTTTATTAATTTTGCTCAGTAATATGTTAAAAATACATATGTTCACTTTAAGTAATAATAATTTTCACCACCTCCCACGAAACACATTTAATATCAGAAATTCAATTTAGAAAAGTTTATTTTATTAGTTTAGAAAAGGTATTTGTTGAATTATCTAATTATAAGTAGTTGGTTTTGCTGAAAGGCTAAGTTAAAAGAAATGTAGTCCCTACAAGTATGTGAATGCCTATCGAAACCTTTTGAAAAGCACTGAATTTCGTCCCAAATGACTATAACCCCACAGGTCTCTAATTCTAGGTCTATTCTGAACTGTTTCTGGAGTGGATTTTTGCGTATATTGATATGACATGCATCAAAAGTATATTGCATCATATAGCATGTAACATGTACATATATAACATCACAGTTTATCGTTTCTATAATCACCGAATATTAATTTTATATTCAAACATTTGTTTATATTTTTGAAATATCTCTGACTCTGTATTTCGTGTTTTTTGCCACTCAATTATCATTTAATTGTGTAATATTCGTGAGAGTATTCCATAACTTTGTAGTTATGTTATCTTATTGAGAAATCGCAGCGCCAATTAACAATATCGATCAAACATAGAAACAAAATTCCTTGTTCATTACTCCATATTAAAGTTTTAGCTAAGTTTATTTATTTAATTAAAAAAAATCTGAAATAAAAAAAGAGTAATTCATTTATTAATTTAACTAAAATTCAAAAGCAAGAAAAAGCATTGTCTTAAAGATTTTTGTATAGTTAACATATCAATGAGTAGCCATCACTTAAAAATTTTGTCTTATTTATACATTAAAACCAAAAGAGAATTATAAAATATATATTGTTTGACACAAAGTGTCAATCATGTATTGGAATATAATTCCCTCTTTGTGACCCCAATTGAAAGTTTCTCTTCAATTAAAAAAAAAAGGTTATTTATTAATATCAATCAAGAACAAAAGCTATTTTCTTATTCTTTTATATAATATAATCACACGACAGTTAAACAAAGTTTATGAAATAATCGATTAATTAAAAAATACTTGGATGCATTTTCCCTCACTGAATACAGAATACTTTCTCTAGAGGGCAGCAAATAAGCTCCAAATTTTGCTACAATTCTCACTAGCCAACAAAATTAACAACATGTAGGGAGCATAAGCCAATACATCTGCAAATCATCTTTCCAATTTAATCAAACTTTCAGAAATGGAAACAACTCAAAAACTTTATGAGCGGATTAATCACTTCTACTTTTTCTTTGTTCCTTTTCTATCTTTATTTCCTTTTAGATGGAAACTTAAATAAAATAATTCAAAATGAGTGAAATGTAAGTGGTTAATAATAAAATATATCATCGAAAAGTACCAGGATATAACCAAATAATATTTTCGAAGGTAAAAAAATAATATTTACCAGCATTTATTGATATTTACCAAACATTCGACAAGGTTTGACATGTAGAATTACTGTATAAGAAAAGAGCTGCTACCTCAATCCTCTTATGAAAATCAGTCTTGAAGTTTATATACAACTGATTTGCCAACGCTGCCATAATAGTTTATAACAACGACCCAATAATAGCTTCAACAAATTTACAGATGAACCTTGACTAAATTCAAACATAGCTTGAAAAATTGAAACTTCCACAAAAATTTATCCGATCTCTCGAATTATTCTATGCCGATTACATTCAATCAGCACCAATATTACGTAGGCATCAGCTTCGGAAGGTCGTCCGGAAAGTGGTGCATCGTTAAGATTAAAATAGTTTTCACGAAACTGTTTGAACCAGAATTGTCGACGACATCCTCACTGTCCACAGCACATATCCTTTTTTGCGTCTTGAAGCATCTTTGTCGTTTTAGAGTTAAAAATAACACAGTATGTTAAAAATGCTCTTTATTTTCACCGAAAATGCTCCTTATATTTATCAAACTACATCAAAACTTTACATATGTGAAGTAGATAGCACTTAGGTTTTGCGATGTAATGCCATTTAGCGCTAAAATCAAGGCAAAATTTTGTATCAATCCAATCAACCGACTCAGAGCACTAATGTGAAGATTGCACTTGGACAGAAAGCTGAGCCAGAGAAAGCACAAATATACAAAAGGAAAACAACTAGGGTCAAATTCCAGTAATTATAGTGGCTAATATAAAGTAATCTTGAAATTAATATGAGTTTATGGAATACTTCCAGAATAAATTTTTTAGAAATTTCTTATCATATTTTAACTACACCTAATACTGACTTATTGGCCACTGTAGAAATCTAAATAAGTTGAAGTCATTTAAAAATCCATTACGTAATAATCATTTTGTTTAATATGTTTATATTGAAGAATAGAACGCCACGCCGATTGAATGCTACAAATATTGACAATGATTTGAACCAATCACCTTCTATTCAGAGTAGTATTAAAATAAGTAGATAAACTGTATAGTATTTTTTATGAAATTAACTTTTCTCTGCATATATAACTTTGAAAAAGGTTTGCAGAATTTGAATTGCGCGCCGTCTAACTAAGCCAAATAAACTGTTTGAAATTTATACCTGACAGATATAAATTTCAGAAACACTGGCATTTCATGTTACACAATCGTAAACTAGATACAAATTCTTATATTTTATTTCTGAAATGTACGTTTTATTACAAAGGCGATTTACAAAATTTGTTTAATTTTTCTACATAATCGAATGTCGAGTTTAAGAATTATTTCCAACCTAATCAATACAAAGTTCAAACCGACCAACTAACTACAAGACACTAAAACACCAACACGAGTACACATAATCCAGAATAAAATATAGCCGAAGTAACAATGTTTCCAGTGTTCCTTTAATGTCCAGTGTTCCTTTAATGATTAATTTCAGAACTCCCCAAATACCTGAAGATTTTTTCTGACGACTTTATTATATTCACATACAGATTCTTTAATAACTTTGGTTATTTACGACAACTTAAAACTCTAGCTTACAGTTCAATTTGAGATGTATCGGTATTTTTTAAATATTCTTAGGTTTTTCTTGTAATAAACAAAAACGATTAAAAAGCCCAAGGATAACGTCCGACTTATTGCTAATGAGATAAAGCAGCAAATATGTGAAAACTTGATTACTAATTTTAACGGAGTTACCCATTTATAAAACAACAAAAAACTGATATTTGAATGATATTAATTTCAAGATATAAACGGCAACTACTTAATTTTCGAACTAAATTATAAAAATTAAAAGATTCATTGAAAACTCCTTACGAGAATTGCTATTTATGCCGTCTGAGATTGTTTGGCATTGTTGACTGTATACGTACTCAGAACGTTTTGTCATACGGGCGCTCTTTGTATTGTTAGTGACTTAAAAATTTAATCTAAATTTAATCTAAAATTAATTAATTAAAAAATGGAATTAACTGGTGAGAATTTTCGTGCAATGATTTACTATGACTTTCGACGATCAATTTACTTTGATTTTTGGCGATGAAACACCACCTAAAACCAATGTATGTATATTACTCGTTTAGTTAATTCAATCGTGACCGTTGTTCGCTCACGGACGAATTTAAAGAAGGTCGTCCAAAATCGGTTATTGTGCCAGAAAATATTGATACTGCGAACTGATTATTCAAGATCGTCATGTGACATACCGTGAGGTTGAGGCATCCCTGGACATTAGTATGACTAGCATACACAAGATTTTATTTACAAGATGAACATTTAGCCGTGAAAAAGATTTGTGCGCGTTTGATTCCGCATAATTTGACAGTCGCTTAAAATAAGACTCAAATAATGCTCAAATAATACAATTGTTGTATTTCAGAAGCCGTGTATAAAATTTACACAGGTGACGAATCTTGGATTTAAGCATATGAGCACGAAAGTAAACAGCAGCAGCAAAACTTTATGCGTCTTTCAAAATGAACCAAAACCAATAAAAGTTGTTCGCGCAAGAAACAGTCGGAAGAAAATGGTCACCTGTTTTTTTTTTTGGAATAAATGGGCATGTGGCTACAGTGCCACTAGAGAATCGTAGAACGGTTAGTTTTGAATGGTACCCAACCATTTGTGAGCCAGAAGTCTTTCAAGAAATAAGAAAAAACAACCAGCGACCAAGAATCATTCTTCATTACGACAACGCGAGCTCTCACACATCGGACCGAACAACTCAATATTTGACCAGTCAAAACATCGAATTGATGGGTCACCTGCCGTACAGTCCTGATTTGACATCCAATGATTTCATTTTGTTCACGTTCGTGAAGATTAACTGCGTGGCCAACGATTTTCAACACCAAAAGAAGCGGCTGATGCGTTCAAAATGCATGTTTTGGAAATACCTCAATCGAAACGGAAAAAGTGTTATGAAAACTAGTTCAAACTTATGCAAAAGTGTATCGATCATCGCGGTGAATATTTTGAAAAACAATAAAATAATTTTCAATAATAAATATTTGTTTTTAATAATTATTTCAGATATATAAACAGCATCCCTCGTATTAAAAGATCCTATTATTTAAAATTATATCGAAGAAGAATTAATATTAGGTAGTTTTACATTAATTTCCAATGTTTTTTTTATAATTATATTTATGCAATTAAGAAAAAAAAGTGATTCCTTTTTTCCTTGTTTTTATTGGCATAATTTTTTATAATTTTGTTATAATTTGTCATAATTTTAAATAGCACAGCAGTGTAAAAGAGATGATATAATGTCAGGAAACCTGAAAAAAAAATTAATATCAATCTATTTTAAAGTAATACTAAATACAACAGTCATTTTCCTCTTTTGCATCTGCCCATTGTTCTAAAATTTTAATTCCCCTAGAAAAAAAATCAGGGAAAATGTAGCGATGTATCGCTACATATCTGTGCGTATCTTCATTGTTATATATTTTCAGTAAACATTTAAGGCGCATGAAACAAATGACAAACTGGATGGGGATATTAATTATTTTTTAATGAATGGCGTGGCGAATTAAACATAATTGACCTCAAGTATGACTTATAGATTAGTGACATATAACTATTTTTGATGAAAGCCTTGTTGCAATCAACGTTCCTGTGATAGAAAATAGATGTCACTGCTGGTTTGGCAATCTTCTGTACAAAGTATGTATTTACATTCAGACCATTTTTTTAAATTCATATTTACCTAGTGGTCATCTTCAGCAATCATTTGTTACCAAAAGTCAATCTCAGTTTTGCGTAAACTGATGCGTTGAACTAAAATTACTTTCCAGATAATTTAACAAAAAACATGTAAAAAAAACGTTTAACTCAATTGAATAACAATAAAAAAAAATTTACACCTACCTAAGGAACTATTACAGCTACTTATGGAAGCCAATGGAGCCAGTCTAGGTTTCAAATTCGGTTGATCGACCACTCGGTCGTAGATGGCCCTGTCACTGCCACATGGCGAACCACCGGGTGTTGGCTGTGTTACCCGAATGTCGATTGGATAATAAAAATCATAGATTTCTGGAACCGGTGACGATTGCCGCCTTGACGATTTGTATTTATGGGCAGGTAGCGCGGGAAATCCCAAAGTCACAGCGGAGTCGCGCCTTTCGAGGTAGGAGCTTCCTGATGACGAACAGGTGATATTGCTGGGACGCCTTGGCACATCCAATTGACTAAAAGTAAATAATTATGTTATGATCCATAAAACACAAATCGAGTAATCTGTTCATTTAATATCACATTTTCCTTTTTTCAGTTATACACAGATGTCCTAAATAAATCAAGCCTTAGCTCCATAAATGCCACTGGTGGCGCCATCTAATTAAAATCATAAGAAATCAATATCGATATTTTAATTGATTAATTGATTGTTAATATTGATCGATGTATTACTATAAAAATATTGATACTCATATTATCAGGTACAATAACAATTCAATCAATTTATGGCATTCTGTTGTTGGCTATAAAGTATTATTTCGTGAGCTCAATATATGTTAATTTAATTATATATTTAATTTAATATGTTAATTTGACGTTTATCAAAGATTTACATCGGCCAGTTAACACGATGACGATTCACCCTTGTTTCAGTATCGTGATTTATGAACAATCGTTTTTATTTTTAAATGGTTTTTTATTATAAATGGCCTGTGAGCGTGTTCACACGCTTACGAATCATGAAAAAAAATGAATCATCTATTTGTGTTTGTATTAAATGACGAATCGTCAATTACAGATGTATGTGTGAATGGGACGTTACAGTTATACCGAAATACCGCACCCAGCCACAAATATCAAACTACAAGACTTATGTAACCGCTTGTTTTTATATTATTATTACCATTTTGACCTACACGTTTTCCTGTGCCCTGCACTTGCACTCATTTATAAAATGACCGGCTCGCGCTCCTCCCGCTACCCGCCCGCGCATGCGTAACTGATCATCGTCCGGAGCGCACTTATGCATGTTCGTATAAGCTATGCGCTTTGGTAATAAAAACAAAGGAACGAGACGAAGAGTTTCATAGTTAATTACGTTTTAACGAAAATAATTACTACGATTTCTTCTATCACTCAGCATTAAATAAATTAGTAACAGTATGGTAATAAAATAAATTAATATTAAATAAAATTGACAAATTTGTGACTAAACGAAATACACAACCTACCAAAGTTTGGAATTTGGATTATACGCCCTGAAAAACGCAATTTTGATGCATTCATTTTGACTTCGGATTATGTTACCAAAAATATGGATTTAAAAAATTCTATTATTGATCGCGTGTTGGAGAGCATGAAAATGCATTTACGCGAATTAAAAATTCAGTTACTGGAATATTTTCCAGATAGCAACGATAATTTGTTGAAAAGATGGGCTCTCAATCCGTTTGATGAAAATGTTGCAGCTGCTGAATGGCCTATTGAGATTCACAACAAACTTATTGAAATATCGGCCGACAAAACTCTACAACTAGAAGAAGATCATTCAAGATTTAAAAAAGTTTCGGCTCGACGCTGTGAAGCCTAGTAACGGAAGCTTTGAAAAAATTGATCCCCTTGGCTACTTCTTACTTGTGCGAAAAAAGGTTCTGGTCTATGGGAGCTTTAAAAACTAAATATAGAAATCATCTATTATCACTGGAAAATAATTTACTTATGTGTGTGTGCAATAAGGATCCACGTATGAAAAAACTTTTAAGTGAAAAACAAAATCAGCCGTCGCATTAAACTGTTATTTATAAATAATAATTTAATAAAATTAACTTTATTTAAATTTCTTTTATTATGTTGTTATTACCTGGTAATATTTTTTTTTAAATTTTTAATATACTTGTTTTTAAATTAAATATACTTTAATAACAAGATATTTCGTATACGGGTCTTATTTATTGAACACATTGCGACTCTCCATATTCCTGAACGCGACCCCCAGATTGAGAAACGATAATCTAATATATTGCGGAACTCCTTATCATTTGAAGTAAATCTTTGTGCAGAGGGCTATTTCTTTTTGGAGAGAAGAAGTTTGGAGAGAGGCACTAACAGCTAAGAGCCAAAATCGACGAACATGGCACCTCCAAACGTAGATAATGGATATTAACAACAACTGCTCGAAACGTATGTGCAGTCAGACGTGTGTGCAGTAGTTTTTTTTTAAGCAGATGTCAACGTTTAGCCTGACTAGCACTTTCCAGCTTGTCCAGTAGAGAAACCTAATATTCCCCGGTGGTCCTGTCTTTTGCCGGATTGTGTATGAGCACCACACCACAATAATCCTAGAAAACCGTAGTAATGGCTTTTTCTACAGATGAAATCCTTTTCGCTTGCTTTGGCGCACATTCACCTATTCCTACTAACTATTTTGCTTCATCTGTGGGGTATAATGGTGAATTCATGTTTCATCCAGTATTATGAAACGTCGAAGAAAATCAACAGAATTGTGTTTAAATAAGGCTAAACACTGGTACCCACGCGGCACTCATCGAGCGAAAAACTTTTAGCATTACCAAATCATCTCCAAAACATCGTCTGAAATGTAGTAGATATGGTCTATCGAGAAGTTTACAATATTAACAAGCTTAAGTACCTTCAGTCTCCGATCATTTAATACGACATTGTGGGGCATATGTCAATACACATTATTATGATGATTTTTATCTATCTTAGAGGATTTTCGGCATCCTGAGTATTCACCATCTTCAACAGATTTGCGACCACGTTTCAATTTAACAATCCACTTGAAAGTGACACCATTGAAAGTGAAAATACAGAATGCTTTAAAGTGGAATCTAAATATTTTTGTATATCCGTCTGGATTAAAATTTCTAAAACAAAGTAGTTTATAACAATTTGAACTTCAAATTTATCAATAATAGACAACTAGCATAGTCATTTGGTCATACTTCTGCCTCTGAGAGCGAAAACCTTTTGAGCGATTCTCTTATTAGGAAATTATTTCAATTCCCAGTAAGAAATCGTAATAAGCGATAACGGGTCCAGTGTCATTAAAATTAAGATATTCTGAGGATAATGAAATAACTTTAGATCATAGAAAAAAATCATATTTTCAGGTAATCAAATAAGCAATAAAGAACAAGCAAAATGAAAAGGTTGTACAATGAAATAATGAACTGGCGATGTGTCAACTAGATCGAAATCTGTGAATTGTGTGTTTTAAGTTTTACAACTAAAGAAAATAGTAGAATGGTGTATTAAATAGAAGATATTTATACAGATAATGGTAATATTGACAAAATAAGTAAACAACGTTGTTTTCTATTAACATAGTTATATGTTTGGAACATTAATTCGTAATTTAGATGCAACAAAATCATGTATTATCGTTAAAGTTACTGTTGATGATTGACTGAATTTTTACTGTTCTTAACAAGTACTTCATATTAGAGGTTAGACAAAAGGACGACTTTAATATCAAATTTCTCGCTCATATCTCGGGTAGGGATAAATCATTGCCATGTCTGAAACAATGGTACTTCGATGCGATAACAATCCATGTTGAAATGAATAGTTGAATTTATTTTACAGCAAATAGTAAACAATCTAGCAGGAATGAGCGCATCCTCAGAAGATTCGTCGCAAGATCGCAAGAAACTTCATGCGATGGAATAATAAAGTTAAGATGTCACTCACGAAATACCCCTGTTAGGTACACCTTATTAACCATTTTGAGGAAACGGTTCATTGATGTGTCATATATCTCATACTTCATATTTATTAGACCTGGAATTTTCACTTATTCCCCTCATTTTAGAATCCTTTGAACGAATATACCATCGCAAAATCGGCTTTTTGCGGATAAGCCAGAGCCTAAGAATTTTTACGAATGCGATTTTATAAAATTAGTATAAAAATGTCAAGAAGTCGAAGATAACACTCGAATAAATGACAACTTATTATGAAATATCCGAAAAAGCCGCAATATATCAACATACATATAGCCGATGCCTTTCAACAATTTTACGTTGATTCCATTAGGACATATATGATGAAGTGCACAATAGCTTAAGGATTCCACAGCAATTAAGCTTAACTATTAATAAAACTACTGCACAGGAAATATACTATTCAAAAATATAATTACAAATGAAATAAATTCAAAAAAAGTTCTTCAGTTTGGACTAATAAGAGATGAAATGTTACAACTACAATTAAAGGTATAATTCAAATATTTGATAACGGAATCAACACTGATAACTTCTGTAGCAAGTGGAAAATTGCAAAAGTTATAATAGTCCCCAAAAGTGAACGAGACAGAGACTGACATTTTTGTTCAAAATATTGTTCATAATATTTACGTTAAGCGTATATTAGTTAGCCACAATAATAATTTGTCTCATGTATTAAATGTGCCATGAAAAAGCTCGTGACTATTTAGAGATTGCAGGCATTAATAATAATTATAGGAATTTACCATGAATGTACAAATAGCTGACTGTTTCAATTAGGTCAAAATATTTACCCATCATCGATATATTTAGATGTGTAAATTGTATGGCTATTATAATTAATTTATAACATACATACTTGATAAGATTGCAATGCGTTAGATAGCGTTGCATACCTATTGTAATAAACATCTTCATATAAAGAACCATTATCTTCCGGTGGTGAGTCTTCGTCGACGAAACAAGGTAATCTGGGACTTGCCCTCACAGGTGGTTCCAGTAAACTATTATAACCTGAAATAATATTTAACAATTTATCACGCATATCAATAACAACAAACTACATGTAACATTCAAAACTGAAATAGTAGCATAACTAATAACACAGGTCAACAAATTTAAACTTTTTTGAGGTAACATAAATGAAAGTAGGTGAATATGAAGAATTTTATAGTCCTAAATCCGAAAATAATAAACTAATTAATGTAACATGTACAGATTTTTTGTTGCAAGGGGTCGTTGATGGGAAAAAAAGGAGACGCCATATTTTTTCAATCTAATATTTATTTAATATGTAAAACATGTTAATGACGAGGATTATGTAAATAATAAATGTATCACGAGATGTCATACAGTGACAAAAACTTTCACTTTTCCCTCTTGTGTTCTGTAGCATCATCTTTTTTTAAAAGCCAGCAGTAGTCGTCCAACATATATGGGTTCCAGCGTTCCTGGTCTCTTGCTTCCATCGTTCCGATGTCCTGGCGAAACCTCCCTCCTTATTCGTTGCTTACTGCACCCAAATTTTCCGGAAAAAAATCCAAATGGTAATGTTATACATGCATTTTTAAGGTCATGCGACAACCAAGTATTTCATAGGCTTTCAAGAGTTCATTTATGAGGTTTTTATAGTTTTCATCTTTCTTGTTGCCCAGAAATCGTTTCTCCACACTGACAAAACACTTTCAAACAGCCAATTATTTTTCATTTAATTTTCTTGAATTCACCTTGAAGCTTCCTTATTTGAGGTCCAATAAATATGCCTTCTTTTAGTTTTGAATAGCTTAATTGAAGAATTATTTCTTTCAGGTACTTGAAATAAACCAATATGGAGAGGCGGAAAAAGTACCATTTTTTAGGTTAACAAGGGGATCATATTTTATGTTTGAACTACCATATTCAAAAGCAGTTGTATGAGGTCAATCTTTCTTACTGTAACTGTCCCATAGACACAAAAACAGCAATACTTTCTAAAACCGTCCTTGAAGTCCTAGTAATATACCTATCACTTTTAAATCCTCACAAATATCCCACTGATACTGTTCATATTTAACGCGATTTAGTATAGTTGCTAAGTTGTCATAGGTTTATTTCATTGTCATTGAATGGGCTAAAGGAATAGATGGGTTTTTTTCAATTATGAAGCAATACTGGTTTTAGACTGTATTTCGACGAATCTATGAAAATACGCCACTCGAAAGGTACATGTTCCATATTAAGCTCATTCATTAAACCATCCATATCACAACTGACACATAGCGATCCTGAAAATGTTACATTTCGTTTTAGGTAAAGTGAAACACTTGCATTTTTTTTTGACAGGTTTCACTGTTCAAGTCCGGAATCAAGAAGTTCCGATTTGTGTTTTGACAATCCCAAATCACGTACCAAATCATTTAATTCATTCTGGGTTATTAAGTGAAATTCATTGGTAGTTGTTAAAAATGATGGGTCACAACTGGCGTTCTCAGGAGGTTGTGGATCAGATCCTGATGAAGAATGAGAATCACTGGGAAACATGTTGTCCAGGTTTAAAAGCGCAATCGGTACCGGTAGTTCCTGGCTATGAGGAATTTTGTCCCTTTGCTTTTTTAAAATCCCTTCTGTTTTAGTGATGCAAAAGTAGCAATCACTGACCTGGTCAGTAGGCTCTCTCCACACCACAGGAACAGTAAACGGCATAAAATTTTTCTTGCGATGTATCCACTGCATTAAATTTACGTGACAACTCACACAGCAAACATGAGGAGCGCAACTTGTATCTTGTTCTCCAATTTGGCACTTAAAATATAAAAGATAGAATTTTTTGATTCCCTCGGGTATAGATGTAGCGGAATTGTTACAAAATCGACGCCTATAACTTGCCATTTTATATAAATTAAATTAAACACTTGACTATAGTGTAAACGAGACAGAAACAAACCAAACTATGAAAAACAAAAACTTCCGTTAAAGGTTCGTAGAATATTGAGGAAATACACCATTCTTGTGGTAATTCCTATATTGTCCAGTCCAAAGTCAGGTACAAATTATTTCAATCAAGCTACGATATAAAGGAGAACCAGGTGCTTGAAAATGGGACCTGTTAGGCCATTTATGTAATAACTTGTTTTAATAACTACCTAAATGAAACGCAAAAAGAACATTCTCATCAATGTTACAAAAATCGTATCGACCGGTATTTTTCTTTCCATGGAAAGTTTGCCACCAATATATTTCTCAGAAAGTTTGTAAAAATTATCAAATTCTTCAGCTTCTTGTTTTGAAGCTGAAGTTGCACTCGTGTCATAGTTGCTAATGAGCGAAACCAATTTTCATTAAAGCCAATCACTTTCGTTGTCCATATTTACACATGCAAGACATTGGTGGGTCTTACCAGCAACTTATGTTGTATCGCTTTTTAAACCTATGCAACCAGTCTGAATCACAAGAAAATCCTGTAACGTTAAATAATTTTGCGAAGTCTTTAGCCTGGAGTATGAGATATATGCAGTATTAATGTAATATGCATGTATCGCTTCTTTCAGATATTGACCACTCCTGTAACGTATCATCAGTTTCTTTTAAATGTATTTCGAATTTTTGTTTTTCTGAGAACCCCCTGAGACTGAGAATACTTGTACGACTCCTCCAAACCTTTGCTAGTTGTTTTCATAAGATGACACGACAGATGCTCTCCGATACTAATATGTGTATGTACGCCCTCTGATGAATATAGTAAAACCTTGAATAGAAACAACTGTGAGTTCTAAGAGACCTTACATCTTTTAGCTAGATTGTATAAAGGTACATACAAGCCATTTTGTTCAAAACTGGCTGCAAAATTCCGTGGGCACGTTTTAGTCTACCTCCTAATAGATATCCTAATAGTCCAGACATGAATTCATAGGACAATTATATATGCAGTGTTGTTGAAAGGCTTCCAACAAATAGACGAGTTCAAATGTGATATATTTGTAGACTGACGTTGAAATCACAGGAAAAAAATTTAGGCAGTGATTGAAGCAAAATGAGATTATATCGAATACATATTGTGTAATATATAATTGGCCCCATCGAAATCAATATTCATATGTCAATGCTGAAGCTGATATCGCTTTCAACACATTCTGCGAATTTTCTTTTTCGCCTTCAATCGATTCATAAAGTCTTCCCTGAGGAAAAGACGATTGAGTAACATATCTTGATAATATAGTGCTTGTGCGGTGATATGTTATTTGTTAGTTGTTGTTAAGTTTTAGCCAAAAATTCGCTTCGAAGAATTAACAATCGCGTATTATGACAATATGTTTTATGTAATATCTGAATGATTGTGGCGTGTTCATATATTTTTTCCTTTATTTTTTTTTATTTACAAAAAAGAATCACTGAAAAATGTGTCTCCGTTTGGTTTTTTGTTTTTACCCAGTGATTCTTTCTTTAAATAAGAACAGGTATTTTTTATATTTTTTGAGTTTTAGATAGTGGCGAAAAAACCAAATAAAGGAAAAAAATATGTTTTATGGTCAAAACATTAGTCATTATACAGATACTATACTTTAAATATAATTCAAACTGTGTACTCGTCCAATTTTAAAATGTCAAACTGAATTTCGTCCGGTAGCAGATGAAAGTCACAATCCTGCCATTATTTAAAGTTATATAAAATTATATAAAGAAACGTTTTATCTTTGTCGTATTAGGTCGATATTATAGACATATTGGTCTTTTAAATTATTTCACTTAAAACTCAAACTTTTCATTCTTCAATTATGCTTAGCCTAAAGTTACTCATTGAAAGCGAATGTATGGTCACGGACGCCTATTTATATTACCAAATTATAATTATATTTGAATTTGTATAAATCCGGTGACACCTTTTTTGTTTCTTGTTTTAATATATGGGATTCACTGCCAGCTATCTGTGGGTATGTTGTTTTGGGTTTTGGGTATTGGAAAAATGTGAGAGTTGTGAAATGAAATACAAGATTTTCATTATTATTTTATTTGTATATTTAAAATAGATTATTTGGGAGTCAATGTAATGTAATGTTTTTTTTTCAACCATTTCCGACACCTAATTTTGGAATCCCGAACTTAATTTTCAAAGCTTACATTGAAGCCTGCCAGAGACCTGAAATAGTGTTGAAATGCTTTCCTTTTATTGACAGTTTCAATAGATTCAATCAAGCACCGTGAAATTTAAAAATTAAAAAAGCACTTCGAAGCAAATAGTCTCCTGATTTTTTTTTTGGGATAAATAGGCATACGGCTACAGTACTACTAAATAATCGTAGAACGGCCAATTCTGAAAGGAACACAACCATTTGATTGCCAGAAGTCTTTGAAGAAATAAGAAAAAATAGCCAGTGACGCAGGATCATTCTTCATCATGACAATACGAGCTCTCACACATCGGACCACCGAACAACTCAATATTGGACCGGGCAAAACATCGAATTGATGGGACATCCATATATATGAATCTTTTGTTGGTTGCTTGACTAGGAACGAGCCCCGATTTATGATCCGAGGAACGATTTCATTGAACATAGTCCACGAAAATCTAACACTATATACATATATATATATATATATATATATATATATATATATATATATATATATATATATATATATATATATATATATATATATATATATATATATATATATATATATATATATATATATATAGACACATATATATATATATATATATATATATATATATATACTCACTTAACTCGGAAGGTTACTTCCCTTATTAAAAAATACTATCAATCTTCTATTGGCACCTTTACCACTAGAGGATTACCATTACACAGCAAATCACTTTTTTGTTGAACTTCTCGATGCCCGTTTCACTAACCATATTAATATTCAAATTAAATCATCTCCTGACGGTCAATATGGTTATCGAAATGCGCGTCAAGAAGTAAAAAAAAGTAATTTGCTGTTTAGTGGTAAATTCCTTCGAGTTTAGTGAGAATTATTATCACTTTTTATGTTATTAGAGACAAACAAGGCATATTAGGTCCTTGAGTTTTCTAATGATAAAAGTTTAAATATTTTACCACATAATATGTATATCCTTGGTATACAGTAGAAAGCGACCCAGTCCAAATTTTCGAGATTTTCATTTTTAAGATTAAAATGCTTATAACGTAATATACTTTTACAGAAAAATTGATTAGTTCCATTTTTTTTATGAATAAATTTCACAATCTCATATTTCACAATTGATTCATAATTGAATTGGTTTCATAATTGAAGTCCATATCTTAAAAAGGTAAGTGGACTTAAACAATGTCTCCTGTTAGCGCATCTAATATTTTTGTATATAACCAAATCAGCACAGCCATTGATCGCTCTAACGTCAACAGTTTCAGTTTGACATTTAAGTTGTAAACATTATTATTCAGTTGCGTGTTAATGTACTAAGAATTAAAAAAATTACAAGAACTACAACGTCATTATTGTTTGCAATAATAAATTTAGAAATTATTTTACTCTAGCTTCTGGTAAGTAATATTTCAGTTAATTTTTGAACCTTGTTGGCAAGTATGTTCAAAATTTTTGTTTTAAAATAAGCGCAAGCAGTTCAAATAATTGTTACAACCATCTACATAAAACTATTCAAGATCTTATGGACATCTCGGATGGTACAGATTCGGTTCTCGTACTAGTATAAGACAAATTAACCCCACAATAAATGATGGGCAGGTTAAACAAAAACATAGATGGAGTACTAAAGATCCTCAAGGAACAAAGCGTAAAAAAATCCTGTTTACCGTACATTAACACCAAAGGTAAGCAAATGCTTGCCAAATCCCCAAAAAGTGCAAACCCTGCAGCTATAAGTTACAGGTATAATTGCACACAAGAATTTTCATAAGGTCAAAGACAAGCTTTCTGTAAAGAGTGTAACAAGTTATCATACAATAGGCAAAAGGATTTCATAATTAATACCATCACGATATCTGCATGTCAAAGAAGGCGATTAAGAAAATCTAGTAGATCTGCAAAAACCGTTTCGAAGTCATACCATTTGCTAAAAAAATTAACAGAAAAACAGAAAAAAAAAAGTTTGCAAAAGTGTTTACTTAAAGATCCTTTCGATAAGTCATGGGCCTGTGGATTCCGTACTAGCAAATAAAGATCAAACTGGAGTAATTCATATTAAAAAAGATCAAAGAGCAGCAAATAAGATAAAGTCACACATTTTAAATGAAGTAGAATGTCACATCGAGTCATTTCCAGTAATAGAGTCGCACTATTGCCGGCGTCGGACTAAGCGCAAATATCTTGATCCCATACTATCAATTCTTATAATATATGAGTTATACAAAGAGGTGCAAGTAAATAGTCAAAGAGAATTTGTTTCTGCTATAATTTACAGACGAGTGTAAATAAGTATAATTTTTCTTTTTTAAACTAAAAAAGATCAGTGCTTACTATGTGTAAGAGAGGCTAAAAATACCATTAAGTCAGAAGAATATTCTTCTCATATTAAACATAGAGATGATGCTAATAGAGCAAAATAACTAGATATACAAAGAGCTTGCAAAAATTTCGATTTACTTTTACACGATTTACGATTTACTTCAAAAATTTCGATTTACAAAGCGTGTTACAAGTACCATGCTCCGAGGTATCGAATCATTACTACAACCGAAAACTCTGCGCATGAGGCAGTCTCACCAAATAGAGGACATTGTTATCTTCGATCGGAAATACAAGGTCAATGAGGAAGCAATGAAATAGGTACATCGTTACCGAAACTATTTATAACTTTACCAGATATATTTAAAGAAGTATCAGTCATCAGCGACACATGCATGCTTATAAAATCATAACTAATACATAGTTGCCCTCTTTTTATTTATCGTTGCCCTTTTGCCTACATAAATTATATCACATAACTTTTTAGAAAAAGGTCATTCACACATGGAGGCAGATTCGATGCATAGTGCGATAGAATGAGCCAAAAGGTACATCACTTTGTTTTATATGAATGATTGGAAAACAATTATGACAATGGTAAAATCCAAGAGAGAAAAGAATAAAATTTCAGATGTTTATAGTTTTAACAAGGTGACCTACAATATTATTTTTGACCTAATTTTATTGACCTTTATTGACCTAAAACAGCTCAGCAACCCAATACTAAAAAATATAATTCGAGACAAAAATGGTCAAAAAGTTGAATAGTTAAAGATATTACAATTATAAGGAAACTAATAATTTAATATTGTTCAGGTACAATTATGATGAGGAATATAAAGTTCTAAATGTAAAAGGAAACGTAAGGGGTAGATCCAGTAATATACCATCAGAAACAGATTTGAAGAAATGCTATTGAGAATCATTGCCAATGTCCAAAAATAAAAAAGATGGCTTAATTAAACTTTGCCAAACTAGAGTAATTCCCAATGAGTATCTTGGTTGGTACATGAACTTGCCAAGTAATAGCTCCGTAAAAGACAACTGTCACGAACCTGCACAAGATAAAAACAGTGATGATGAAGTATGATGTCAGGAACATTTTTTATTTTACTTTACAATTACATATTATAATTTCCATTATTGTTACTGGTATACTCTGTTTAATAATTTATAATAATTATGAATTTGTAATTGAAAAAAGTAATAAATATTTCTAAATAAGCAGATTTCCTTAAAATATGAAAATAATAATAAATGACCGATATAATAATACTTTAATAACTTTGGCTCAGGCACTTAATTAACAATGATAATTGTTCACCATACTAACGCTAAAATGAACTTGCAATAAATAATTGATTTTATATTTAGTCGCCAATCTTCAAATACCAATAACTTAAAATTATTTATACTGAACATTCTCTTTTATACCAACGATATTCATTTACAAATGTTTACCACTGCTGTTTGCGTGAAGATACCTAGTAACATTTTCCAATTAACAGACTGTGTATTAATAATATGAAAATAAAACATTATTTTATTACGATAAAACCAAAATCAACTAAAATCAGAAACATTTGCTTTCAAAATGCAATAAATATATACATGTTTATCGTTCCATTCTGTATTCTAAAACTCTGTTTTAGATACTTTAATCAAAAAGCAAAGGAAAATTTAATCTATTTTGTAAAGTAGAGGGTCACAGAAAAAAGAAATTTACAAATGAATTGCTTAAATGTTTCCTGCGATAAGGGTGAACATTTGCATATCTACTGTTTAGAATATTTAAAAGGTAAAATTCAAATTGAGACTTATCAGATGTTCACAATACAAATAAATTTGTTCACTCTTTTTAAGAGTTGAAATAACGTTTTTCTCGGTGCTATTTTTCAAATTAAGTTCGAAGTAATGTTCAGTTTCGGATGTTATTTGAGATAAAACCTAATATATCTTGTAAGTAAATGAAAGAGGTTTGGTAATAATATTACGATAGGGAGAAGGCATATACAATAAAAAGGGACCCCAAAAAGGGACAGAAATCTTCTGTTTATTAGAATAACTTCATGATGGATCCTCGCTGATATTGCTACATTAGACTTTAAGTAGTTGGCGTTACTGTTTTCTGCATAGGACTGAACCCATCGACTTCTATTTTATCCCTTTTTTGTTTTGGAAACGGCTGGAAGCTGTTATAATTTGATGTTATTACATATACGTAAGCCTGAGTTAAATTAATGATTTGTTGATTGTTTCAAGTTAAAGGCCTGTGTATAGTACAAAATTCTCCAGTGAAGCTAACACTGAGTACTTCAGAAATTGACTGAGTACTTCAACGATTTGAGGACCTACTCTTCATTGCCACTTCATTTTTGGGGACCTACAAAGTTGTAGCGTTTAAAAATGATCGGCTGCTACAGGTAAGACTGTTTTGCGCGAGTCTTATTTGAGAGCGCACCGGTATTCCCCGGGACGATGACCGAGGAGTCGAACATCACACCTCGAGCTCACACCGTACCCTTCCATCAGAGGGGCTTTAAGGTCCCCGTCGTTATATAACCCGATCATATTAAAGCATGATTATAGAATCCAGTAATTTTGGGGCCTACTTTTTGCAGAACCCGGTCAATGTAAACTCTAGACCTTTTAGAGCCCCCGTGTTCTGGACACAGAACAGCTCAATAAACGAACATCTCAGAAATGGGCCACTCCAGAGGCTGGATAATCGAACAGCTCTACAAAAGGTTAAGGCCAGATAATATGTTTATTATTTTATTAGTATTTTCATGAATTTTTAACATTATTTGCTCGATCATCAACTCACTACCACTATGTAATAACATTAGAAAATTTGAAGTACTTTGATCTAATTTACCTTAATTTGGTTTAACTTGGTTTTTTTTTGTTTTTATTTAATTTAATTTGATTTGATTTAGTTTAGTTTAATTTAAGTTGGTTTAGGATAATCTAATTTGACTTCTTTTTAAGTCAGACAAGAGCTCTTATAGGATAAGAAAGCCTGTTAAGATCAAACCTTTCTCTTTACATGCCTAGTTTAGTAGGGCAATCGTAGACACTACCGCTAGATCCTTTAGAAAAAACAGGTTACATAAAATGGGCTGTCCAACATTGGGTCTAATGTGTGCAGTTTGTGTTAAAAAAAAATCAAAAAAATAATTCCGTTACAAAGTATAGATTATTATCTAAAAACTATTGTAAATAAACATTTTTTTTTCTAAGGGTAAATATATTTTTTATGAATAGTAAATAAATATTTCAAGTACATTCTATAAATGTTAAACGTTACAATTTTAACTTTTAATTGGGAATTCTAAGATTTGTGAGGATTAACCCAATCACTCGTTCGACGCACTGCATATATATGGGGATAGGAGTTAATCATCTTCTTATATACTATGTTAATAATTCAAGAGAAATTGTATAACTTATCTACTCTGTTTTCTTGTTTCATAGGTCAAACTCCAAAACCTGTTTAACCCTTTAACGCATTTAAAAAGAATATGATACTTTTCAAAGAAGTTTCTATTAGACACAAACATGTAACACCCCAATAATATATACGAAAACCTCACCCATGAACTCTCCGCTATATAAAAACTTAAGAGCATGCAGAACGGTTCAATTAGATCTTTATACAGAAATTGAACATCTCAAGCCTGATTCAATAAGTCATATTAGTGTAAGCATAGCTAATCAAATATCACCTGTCTTGCTCCAAGGTACTGAAATTGTTTTTTTTTGCGAATCTATAATGTTATATGCTGGATTTATTAATGGTTTCCAAAAGATATTCTATTATTTCTATTGAATGAATCACTATTAATCACTTACTCTTATCATTGTAATTTTAACGATTCGACGATTAATATTAAGATATAAAAAGTTTTTCTTGTCAACAAAAAGTTATTATTATTAGTTAAAAAGAAACAAACTTTACGTGATGCAAAACTATTTAGTATATATCGTTTACCTCCTACTGATGAAAATCTTGCCGACCCTCGATGGCTATGTAAGCCATTAGATATGTCCAGTGATTTTCTGCTTGACCGTCTAGGATTTAACTGCTGGTAGGCAGTGGCTTCTAAAGCTAACTGGATTTGTCTCTCTTCTTCTTCAGCTTCAGCTACAGCTGCAGCTGTGAAGTTGGGATCTTCTAGTGCTTTCTCAGTCTTAAACAAAAAAACTTGTAAAAATAAGATAATTAACATTCATTTCTGTAACATACTAAAATACTAGACATAAAAAAAACCGAGAACAAAAATACTTTACAAAAAAAACATATCTAATAGCATTCGTTTCATTAATTTAATTATAATGATTTCGTAGAAATTAAAATTTAATATTTACAAAATTACTTTAAATTTGAAAATTGAGTATAGTGGAATTTTACACAAATGAGATGAGATTCTGAATCCTAATAAAACAATAAGTGCTGAATATTATTGTGCTCGGCTTGATAGACTAAACATGGCTTAGATTCAAAAATTTTCCAAAACTGATCGAAAAGGTATTATTCTGAAGCATGATATTGTAAGATTTGGAAATACATCCTCCCCTACTGGTATTATTCTGCAGCATGATATTGTCAGATTTGGAAATACATCCTCCCCTACTGTATTCTCCTAATGCTGCCTCGTCAGATTATCATCTTTTCAGATGTATGGAACATTTTCTTCATGGAAAAAAATCCACTCAAAGAATATTTGACTTCAAAATCACCGTAAGGTTACAAAAAGGGAATAGAAAGTTTGTCAGGGACATGGACTAAGATTGTCAAAAATCATTGAGATTATGAAAGATGGATGTTCATTAAATAAATATCTCAGATCTCAAAAAATCCTAAATAGAATAAAACCTAAATCCTAAAAATAGTGTTAAATATAAATCTGAGGAATAAATTACATTTTAGAAATATTATATCTAGAAAAATCAACGAAAAGTAAAATTGAAACCCAAATTAGCCATCGAATTATAACGCCTGTAAAAAAATTGCATCGTGGATAATCTTGGCAATTTTTTTCTGATACCTGCAGCAATTAACAATGTAAATAAATAATAAAAATATAGAAAATTAGAGCCATATGAAAATAAACCCTAATGGGTAAAATTAGAAAATTCAAACACTTTTGCATTTACTGTATTGAAACTGTACTTGGGATCTAGAGAAAGAACTGCCATTAGTATAAGTCAAATCATAAAACAGTTTCGTAAACATATTCCAATAAAATGAAGATATTTTACAAATTCCTGTCCCTATGGTTATCTCCTATTAAATGCTATATCTGAGCAAAATAAAACTCCAACTTCCTACAGGAGATTTAACATAGTAGATGTCTTAATTTAATAGAGAAAACATTGAAATGTAGACACCATTAGAATTCAACAAAGAAGTACACTTTCTTAAATTCCTTTGAATAAAATGTCAACAATAAAGATGATTAAATGCTTTAACATTTAAATCTACAGATTTTCTTCTATTCCTAACAAAATTAACAATAATTTTAAAAAATTCTTTAAAACCAACCCGTAAAATAATGCTTACCAAACATTGTACTTCCTCAAATGATTATAATTAACGATTACCGTAGAGTAGGTTACTGATAAATATTTTGGAATCAATATTTAACACCGCTTTTACCTCAAGCAAGTGAAACTATTATTTTTCTGATCATAGACATATAACGCAAATTTTTATTTTATCTAAAAAGCAATTTAAAAAGGACAGCATTCCGAAATGTTTTCATATATAATATCAAACACAATAATTGTCGAGATATAATCTAGTTTCAGAAGGAAGTATACCGTGCTACACAATTCTAGCCTAAATAACAAATACCTTCAACAAATACATACTATATACAGAAGGAATACGTTAATTTTGATAATGCTAAATTAGTGGCGGCTCGTGGGTTTTTAGAGTGGGAAAGCGTAGAAGAAAATAGGGCTAAGCGTAGAGAAAATATGATAATTTGAAAATACTGAAAAAACGAAAATTTACAAGAACTTTTTGATAAAAACCATGTAAAACAGTACTAATATTATCAATAGAGACCAACAAATCGATACCTGAAGAACACATAATGGAGTTAGGAATCTTAAGCAAAGTTGAACCCATTCTATTTAAGGTAATGAGTATGGATGAGTAATTTAGTAATGTGTATGGAAAGTAATGGATGAGATTTAAAAAGTTCTCTCAAAAAGACTGAAAAGACTAAAGAAATAGAGATAGGATACTCGAAATTATCACCAATAAAAGAATTGTGTATCTATGTATGCTGAAAATTTAATATTTGCTCCTACAAGAAATTAAGAGTAATAAGATACTAAATACCTGCAATGAGTACCTACATGAGAACAATGGAAAACAAATTAGATATTTGGAAAACTTTATTAGAAAAGTACAATATGTATTATATATGAATGTTTGATTATTAGAGATAATGGAAATTAACTTGGAAAAAGATTCATTATATAATGCAACTGGGAGATCAAATAAATCGATCGATAAAATCGTCGGACGATAAAATAGCGAGTATATGGAATAGTACCAAAAAGATGGCAAAGGTGGTAAAAAATTAAAGTTGCTTACTAAAAATGGGAAATTAGTCGGGTCGGGTTGCCCTCAAATATTTGGAATTTAGACACCAGAATATAACTATTTAACAAGCCTAGTGATAAGATATGTGTAGCTACTGTCATTCAGTTTATTTCTACATGTTTCTTATGTCATCTTGTCAGCAAATATTTGCTCGTCCCCCATTCCGCTTCATGTTTCATTACTCTAATGTGTGTCTTGTTCATCTTTCATCTTGTATACGCGCTTGACTTACTTGAAAAGCTATTTATAAGATATTTATAATTTTCATTTCAGTTCTTAACCAGTTGTTCCTCTTACGATCACTTAGTTTAGTTCCAATCATTTGTCTTTCTTGGACTCTGTACTCTTGCTAGTTTCTTTTGCATAGTTTTTTTGTTAACACCGAAGTTTCTGAGCTATAAGGCACGGGCAAAATGCATTGTTTATAGGATCATAGAGATTGGGAATCCTTAATTTTAAGATATAGTTTTGCTTTCCAAAAGCTCAAAGCTGTATTCTTCTTTTGATTTCGCCTGACATATTGTTTTTAGAACTTGTTTTGACCGAAATATGTATAGCTGCCAGTGAATTCTAAAAGTATTTTTCTATGAGTATGTTAACTTGTTCCTAGCTGTCATGCATTATTTGAGTATTTATTTTATTAATCTTTAGTCTGAATTTCCGAGATCGGTCGTTCAATTAATGAATTATATTTTGTAATTCAAATCGATCGGTGTATACTTCTAGTTAACTAGTCTATATATTATGGATAGTACCCTTCAATGAACTAATAAATAATTATAAATATATTGTGATACGGTCCATACCTTCAACATGGTATTTCAATATGTTGAAATATGACAGTACAACCTCAAACACGGCCCTCATTCCCCGGAGGCCAAGGGGCAACTACCTACGGCAGCGGGAAGACCCGCCCTAAGGCAGAGGGTGTTAAGAATCACCGGGTTAGATCAGGCTGCCATTGGACTTTTGACATTGCAACATTAAATATACGGACTATGAAAACAGAGTCCCGATTGCAAGAACTGTTAATCGAACTTGACAACATACATTGGGATATTATTGGGCTCTGTGAAACACGAAGAAAGCTTATGCACTAACTATAAGCCATAGGGATGAGGAAATTGAGGAATTTTATGATGATGTGGCCTAGCTTTTATACAAGGAGAAATGTAGATACAAAATCCTGATGGGTGATTTTAATGCCAGAATTGGAACAACAAGAATAGACGAAAATGCAACTGGCCCATATGGAACTGGTGAGCGAGACAATAGAGGTGACATATTGAAGAACTATATATTATGAATTCATTCTATAAGAAAAATATCAGCAGAAAATGGACATGGAAAAGTCCATCTGGGCTCATAAGCGAAATTGACTACATCATGACCAACGATAAAACAATATTTACCAATGGTACTGTCCTTAACAATTTTAATGTTGGAAGTGACCACCGAATGGTACGAGCAAGGGTTTGGATTGACTGTCGAAAAGAGTGCGAAAGAATGGTAAGATCAAAGAAGGGCAAGGTGGATTCTGGAAAACTGCTGGAGAGAGGAAGCGATTTTGAGATTGCTTTGTCAAACCGGTTTGCTGCGTTACAAGATCCAGAGGAGGTGGAAATATCAGTTCAATATGAAGAAATCGCCAACAATGTACTTCAAACGGCTGCTTCAATAGCACCAGAAGAAAAATGTCTCAAACATACAAAAATCTCCAGTGAGACCGTTGATTTAATGAAGAAACGGCGAGCAATGAGAAATGCAGGTAGTCCTTTTGGCAGGGTCGAGTACACTGAGCTCTGCAAAACTATAAGAAAACGTGAGAGGACACGCGCCGATTCAATATGCAGCTAGTGCAAAACACCCTAGAAGAAAACAAAGGAATTAACAAAGCTAAACAGAAAATGAGAAACAAAAGATCGCAAATATATGCTTTAAAGCGTGAGGATGGCACAGTGAGCAGGCGCGTACCCAATTGTTAGAGATTGTCAGAAAATTTTATTCCCAGTTATATGAAGATCAGAACCAATCAAAGACAACAATACCCACGGAAGAACAAATGCCAGATATACTAGTGGAGGAAGTCACAAATGCTATAGAAACAATGAAAAATGGCAAGGCTTCAGGAAAAGACAGTGTAACTGTCGAAATGCTAAAAGCTGGTGGTCGGACGTTACATAAAACACTGGCAAAATTATACTCAAAATGCCTCAAAGAACAAAAAGCACCTGACTTATGGAAAAATGCAGAAGTGATCCTTTTACATAAAAAAGGAGCATCTTGATCATCTTGAAGTGGGAATTAATATAGAACGAGGTGTACGGCAGGGTGACGCAATATCGCCTATTCTTTTCTCGGCTGGCCTTGAAGAACTATTCTGTAAACTGGATTGGGAACAGGATGGTGTAAAGATCAATGGTGCAAACTTAAACCATCTTAGATTTGCAGATGATATTATTCTCATTTCACAAGACCCAGAGGAGCTGCAAAGACGCATACAAGAACTTGGGAAGAAGAATGGGCTGGCGAACCATTTGGCTTGAAAATAAACCTGAAAAAAAGTCAGGTTATGTTCAATAACTTCGCTCAGGACAGAAGAATTTCAGTTCTAGGAAGGAATTTAGAGATTGTGGACAGCTTTATATATCTTGGACAGATAATTTCAATGGAGGGGAATACCGCCCGGGAGGTGGAACGGCGTGTTAAATGTGGCTGGCAGGTATTTGGTAGGCTCAACATAGTGTTTAAGAGCAGACTCCCACTTTGCCTGAAAAGAAAAGTCTTCGATCAGTGCGTTCTACCCGTTATGACATACGGAAGTGAAACCTGGACACTCACATAGCAATCAATTCAAAAACTTCAGGTGGCACAGAGGGGAATGGAAAGATGTATGCTTGACATTACAAGACGAGACGGAAAGTCCTGCACATGGATCACGGAAGAAACAAAAGCCTGTGACATCATTGGAAGAATAAAGCAATGAAAATGGAGATGGGCAGGCCATATAGCGAGCCGATGGGACGACAGATGGACCAAGGCAATCCCGGAGTGGATACCGCTTGATCGCAAACGTCCGCGAAGAAGACCGAAAGAACGATGGATTGATGACATCGTTAAGTATATTGGATCCGAGTGGCAGAGGAAAGCCCAGGACCGTGAAAGTTGGAAGCATGTTGAAGAGGCCTTCATCCTGCAGTGGATCGATACAGGCTGATGATGATGATGATGATGATGATATATATATATATATATATATATATATATATATATATATATATATATATATATATATATATTATATATATATATATATATATATATATATATATATATATATATATATATATATATATATATATATATATATATATATATATATATATATATATATATATATATATATATATATATATATATATATATATATATATATATATATATATAATATATATATATATATATATATATATATATATATATATATATATATATATATATATATATATATATATATATATATATATATATATTCATCATATATATGTATATATATATATATATATATATATATATATATATATATATATATATATATATATATATATATATATATATATATATATATATCATCATCATATATATATATATATTTACATATATCTGGTTTGTGGCTTTGCCTTTATTGGCTGCAAGGACTATGATCGTTTCGTCTTTACAGAGATTATTTAAGGCTCGAAGTTCTTCACTGAAGATGATTTTCTTCAGTAGCTTTGCGTTGTGAATAACATTCGCATCCGTGAAAACATTCAGTGGATTATCGGTTTGATCAAACAATCACGGTTTGTATAAATATCCCTAATTTCTATACAAATATTCTACAGGTTAAAAACTCCATAACGGGTTTTCCACTTACATCAAGTCGCCTTGCAATTTCTACGATGCGCGAAGCGTTGATCAAGTTAACCTCATTGAGTGTGAATGGAAAAATCACAGAATTATTTCAAAATTCTACGGTCTCTTTATGAATCCGTACTGTATACTCGATAACTTTTTTCAATATTTTACATATTGTTCGCAATTAACATCTTACGAAGACTACTGTGTATTTTTATTATTCCCTTGTTATGTTGTGATGTAGTTGTCTCTTCCGTTAAAGGTAATCAAAATACAATCTACGTATAACATAGCAGATATGATTCAAAATCCGTATATGCCTATAGTTAAACAGTAAAATGCGAATTTTTTTACTGTGTTTACTGTTTAGTTTCTTTTGTGTTTTTTTTTTTATATTTCTGCTTTTTCGTTCTAGACTTTATATCGGAATAGTATCAACTTACATTTTAGCTTATCGGCCATCATCTTTTATATCATCTATTTTATTGTAGGATTATAAATTATAAATTATAAATTATAAATTATAAATTATATATATATATATATATATATATATATATATATATATATATAGTGTTAGATTTATTTGAACTGCATCCAATGAGACAACTGTAACCGAGTGTTATACACCCACACCGTTGAGTTCCACAATCTCATGAGGAACACACAAACAACCTGCGCAACCAGCAACCTGAGCCCCATTGGAGAGCACATGTTTCATCTCCTCGTGTTCAAACTTGTCAGGGTACCGATATATGCAAGAATACGGAGTCTGTATACAGAGTCAACAACAGATAGTTTCATCGACTTTCCGTCGGATAGCGCATACATGCAGTGTGAGATTTATTTGCATTGCGTCCAATAAGACAACAGTAGCCGAGTGTTACATTCCCGTCCACAGTCTACAGCCTATAGTTTCACCGACTTCCCGTCGGAGACATACGTGCAGTGTTAGAGTTCTTTGGATTGCGTCCAATGAGACAACAGAGAAGACAGGAATGGTAGGCGAGTATTATGCACTGAAACTGTTGGGACTCCCCCTCAGTCAAGCAACTAACAAAAATGATTATTTTGGTGGAGACGCAGGTAGGTTGTTGTGTGTTCCACATGAGATTATAGAACCCAAGGAAATCTAACACTGCACGTATGGGTTCGATGGGAAGTCGGTGAAACTATGGGTTGTAGACTGTGGATGTGTGTATAACACTCGGCTACTGTTGTCTCATTGGACGCAATCCAAAAAAATCTCACATTTCATGTATGCACAATCCGACGGAAAGTCGATGAAACTATCTGTTGTTGACTATGGATAGAGTCTTCCTGTTCTTGCATATGTCGGTACCCTGACAAGTCTGAACACCAAGAGATGAAACATGTGCTCTCCAATAGGAGATCCCTCCACTCCTCCCTCCACACCATCCCTCCACTCAAGCAACTAACAAAAATGCCCATTTTGGTGAGGACGTAGATTGTTGAGTGTTCCACATGAGTGGTTACGGATAATCTGAAGAAATTCCTGGAACACCTGTACCAAATTCATCATTAAATAAAATTTACAATGGAAAAGGAAACAGCAAAAGAACTTCCATTCTTAGTTGTGGTAATAAAAAGAAAACAAATGGTGGCTTATTGCACACGGTATATCGAAAACCGACACACACCAACAGATGACTTAATGCCCATCTATTCGCAGTTGCAAAATCTCTAGCCTATTGATCGCAAACCCTGACGGATAAGGAACACTACCAACAAGAAATAAATCTTCTTCAAAATGTCCTGGCAACCAACGGATATAAACAAAAAACTAAAAGATGGGCGCTCAATCCGACATACAAACAATAAGAAACGGTGAAAAAGACACACACAAACAAAGTGTTTCAAAGATATATTAAAGGCACCACAAACAAAATCGGAAACCTTTTAAGGAAAGGCGAAATTAAAACGATTTTCACCAAAAAAATTTCCTTAGAACACCAAGGACTGTACAAAATTCCATAGCAGGACTGTAACCTCCCATACATAAGCCAAATAAATAGAAAAATAAGCGCTAGGAGGGACAAATACTTTAACGCCGTCAAGCAGCAAACCATCACTTCGTCTCTAGCGCAGCATGTGCTCAACACCAGAGACAAAATTAATTTTGGCAAAACAAAGACCTTGAAGAGAAATGAAAACTTATACGACAGAATTATAAAAGAGGCCATAACGATAGAAAAAAGACTCAATAACCTAAATAGCCGAGATGTTAACCAAAGATTACTGCACTGTTGGAAATACATTTTAACATAGAATAGAATCCAAAAGAGAATCCAAGATAACGGGGTCGAAAACACGGAGCCAAAAGCGAGCTCTCATTGGCCGGAATCAACTGACCAATGATGACGCGCCGCCAGCACACAAAACCAGACGCGACCGGCCGATCACCAGCATTTGGATATATATATATATATATATATATATATATATATATATATATATATATATATATATATATATATACATATCATCAACCCGTCTCAATCTTCAGCATGCTTTCAACTTTCACGGTCCTGGGCTTTCCTCTGCCGGTTGGGTCCAATTTACTTAACAATGTCATCAGTACATCGTGTTTTCGGTCTGCTTTGCGGACGTTTGTGATCAAGCGGTCTCCACTCCAGGATTGCCTTGGTTCATCTGTCGTCCCACCGCCTCGCTATATGGCCTGCCCATCTCCATTTCAATTGGTTTACTCTTCCAATGATGTCAGATACTTTCGTTTATTCCCTGATCCATATGCAGGCCTTTTTGTCTCGTCTTGCAATACTAAGCATACAGCTTTCCATTCGCCTCTGTGCTACCCGAACTTTTTAAATTGACTGCGATGTGAGGGTCCAGGTTTCACTTCCGTATATCATAACGGGCAGGGCGCACTGATGGAAAACTTTTATTTTCAGGCAAAGTGGGAGTTTACTCTTAAACACTATGTTGAGCCTATGCCTGCCAGTCACACTTAACACGCCATTCCATCTATCGGGCGGTACCCAGTTCCAATGAAATCCTCTGCCCAATATATATGAAGTGGTCCACAATGTCCAAAGCCCTTCCTAAAACTGAAATTCTTGGCAGCAAATCTATTTTTAAGCCAAATGGTTCGCCAGCCTTTTGCAGCTCTTGTATGGGTCTTTGCAACTCCTCTGAGACTTACGCAAGGAGAACGATATCACCTGAAAATCTAAGATGTTTTAAGTTTGCATCATTAAGCTTTACACCACCCTGTTCTCAATCCAGATTACGGAAAACTTCTTCAATGCAAGCCGACGAAATAATAGGCGATAATGCGTTACCCTGCCACACGGGCGTAGCCAGGATTTAGTTTTGGGGGGCTTTAGTTTGAAGTAAATAAAACAACAAAAATATACTTACATGAAATTTAATATCTATATATTCATCGGAAAAATTACGACATATTTATAAAGTTCTTAACTTTAAATGAAATGGTTAAATTAATTTCGTTCCACTGCGCTAAATCTAAAACCATTAAAAAAGAAATCTTCGGCTTTTTCTTTTAAATATATCCACTAATTCATTTGCATGAATTTCTGTTCCATAGTGAATGTTCATGAGAGCCAAACCATTAAGTCTGTTTTCACTTGTAGTGCTTCGTAAATAGTTTTTCAGTCTCCTTAGGCTCGAGAAAGACCTTTCTGGGGTAGCAGTGGATACAGGAATGGTAGCCAAGATTTGTAGTAATGTGTAAATATTAGGATAAAGGTTTTTATCGCACATATCTAGGCATTCCAAACTAGATTTCGGTGTAGGCGAGATACTTGTCATCACTGTTTTCCATACTTCAAGTTCTGCTTTAACCACTGATATGTTGCTTTCGGGAAGCAATGACGAGTACATGGAAATTGCTTCTTCAATTTCAGAACTGGCAGTAAAATTTGAAGGTAGCACACCAGATAATGCTGATACTACTTTACGATGTTTGGTAAACCTTTCAACCAATTGTTGAATTGTATGATCAAGAAATGGAATGAACAAATTAATTTTGTAATACGTGTGCATTGGATGTATTCCAATGCAGGAATGTTCGGTCTATTTAATTGTCTTCCGACGACGCTTGGCATTCGCAGTATACCACCATTTTCTTCCAGTAAAACCTTTGCGTCTTCATAGAGATCAAGATATTCGACGTCAGTGTTGTTTCTCAGGAGTTGTAAGACCTTAATAATATCATCTACATGTTTGAATGCCGTGATAAGATCGATGTCAATTGTCTGTAATTGTTTTGATAGCGACAATGTATAGCTCATAACTTTTTGAAGAATCACTAAACACATCACAAAATCCGAAGATCGAAGCGTACTTAGCAATTGGGCGGTCACAAAATCACAAAATCTTAGCAATTAGGCGGCTTGTTGCGATGTTTCCTTATTGTGATTAAATTGGAGTTCTTCGAGAGCATTCACAATCGCTGAATTAATTTCCCTGAATCTTATAATAGCTTCATGTTTGTGGACCCACCGTATTTCACACATTGAGAGCAAGCTTTTTTAGTTACCGACGGGTAGTAGCTCTTGAATTTTTTCTTTCAACAAAGCAGTACGTTGAGCAGAATGTCGAAAATAGGAACCAACAGACTGCACAATCCTAATGCAATTTCGGACATTTGCTAATGAACATGAACCAGCAACAGCAAGGTTGAGAGAATGTGCACTACAGTGTACATAAAGAGCAAGAGGACATTCTTGGTGAACATATGCTTGGGCACCGTGCAAATACCCACTGATAGCTACAGCCCTATCGTAACCTTGACCAACCACATGAGAACATTCAAGTCCATGCTTTTTCAGAGCTGCAATAATAAGATTTGCGAAACCGGATCCTGAAACATCGACCGTTGGAATATACTCAAGGAACATCTCTTTAATTATATGGTGTTTATTATCTGTAAAATCAACATATCGAAGACATAACGAGACTTGTTCTACACGTCCGATGTCGGTGGTTTGGTCAGCCAGAATAGCAAATAGTTTGGCTTTCTTTACTTCTTCAATTATTTTATGTTGAATTAATTCACCACAAATGTCAATTATTTCGTTTTGGATCTGAGGGCTTGTGTACAGGGCATTCTTCTGTGAAGTATTCAAATGCTCAGCCAGATCTTTATCTCCAAACTCAGCCGCAAAACGCAACAGGGCTGTAAAATTACCATCATTCTGTAGTGGTTGTTCAGGTTTTGGTGATTCTGGTGTAATTTGTATGCGCCTCGAATCGACTTTACCTCTCAAGGAGATGCCTTGTTTGCCGTAATAAATTATTGCTTTTACGATAGGGATTAGTTTCTTTCGATTCTCCTCTTGTTGTCTCTTTCTTTCAGAAGACAGCTGTTCAGTGACCGAAAAAGCCTGCGAAGACATTACTTTTAGAAAGTTATCTGCCAGTTCTGAATTTCGCTTGTGGTATCCCAGGTACCAGGGGAATCTCTCCAACCATTTCAATTGAAAGCGCAAGTTTCGTTTTGTGGAAATAGGAAACTTATAATCTCTGGGTGGGTTCCATGGCATTTTTAAAATTTGGACTTTAAAATATTCATCCAAGATTTTTTCTTGATTCGCGTAAAAACCAACATCCAACTTAGCTACAGTTGTAAAAGATGAGGTAATATGCAAGCTGGCCTGTTGCAGACTAGATGTAGATTCGGCAGTAGAAGGTATCGAACAGGGCACCAGCGACATGGCAGAGATTTCGACATTCGGTATTGTGATTGAGGTCGAGGGCCCGCTTGTCATCACAGTCTTCTTATCAGCATACAAGGTAGCTGAAGCTTTGACAGCTAAATCCAAATTTGTTTCTTTATTAGAAACCCCTTGACTGCACCACTTTTTTCAGTAGTCCATACCTTTAAGTTTATCACCCTTCCTTTTTTTCCCTCCATTTTTCGACAGTAATAATGATTCACGTATCTATCCTTAACAAGGTCACCGAATAACACTGCACAAAAATTACTCACTTACACGGTACACTTAATTCTCTTCTCTACTTCACCACTTTTCACTTATATTCGCTTCGAGTTCGCATGGAACAATACTGCCGTAAGCGCGGTCACGCGCCGCTTATATAGCAGCCCAGTGGTAGCCGTCCAGAAACTACCAGAAACTTCCACAAAGCTCCGCTCATTCCGACCGAGGGGCGTGGCGAATAATCGAGAAACAACGCAAAGTTTCCATACGATACAAAATAGTTCGACTACTCGACAAGAGGATGGCGTTACTGTGCGCAACGTCCCACTAGTTCGGATATATATTCAATTCAAATGTAATAATTTAACTCTCTTCACTCCTCGTATTTTTTCGGTATAATATTAGGTAATATTTGGCTTATTTCGGGGGGGGGGGATTGAAGTTTCCATATGGGGCCAGTTTACAATTTTTTACCAGTTCTTGCTGTTCCAACTCTGGCATTATCCCATCAGGATTTTGTATCTACATTTCTCCTTGTGTAAAAGCTGAGTCATATCATCATACAATTCCTCAATTTCCTCATCACTATAGTTTATAGTTGGTGTATAATCTTGGACGATTTCTGTCTCATAGAGAGCATTTTTGTTCTGATCGAAGTTTCTGACCTCCTTGCCTACGTTCGCCTGTGGAACGTTCGTGTGTGGTTAGTTTACCATATAACTAGAACTACATAACGTTTTCTAGACAATGGTCGTCTATTCTGTCCAAGTGCCCCAACCAACGTAATCTGTCATCTCGTTTAATATATCATCAGGACGGCCTCAAAAAAAGACTGTTTCCACAATTTTTTGTTACCAAGATGGTAAAAACATGACGCAAGCCAATATCACTTTTTCGCAGCAAGCCAAGTTCACTTTTCTAAATCGCATAACACCCGACTGATATAACTTGTACACCTTCAGAAATATCGGCTATAATTAATTCGTCTCATGTGTCGAAATTTTCACCAAGAATATCGCAGAGATATTGCAAAGATATTGCAGAGATATTGCATAGATATTGCAGAGATATTGCAGAGATATTGCAGAGATATTGCAGAGATATTGCAGAGATATTGCAGAGATATTGCAACATCTTTAGGACAGAATTTTCCGCATTTGATTAGAAGGGTAAATGCACAATTCACCTCAAGGCATCAAATATTGGTTAAGTGTCAGGAAATAAAATATGAAATATTAGTATTGGAATTGGGGGTATTCAAGGGACTTTCGTTTCCAATACTTGAACAAACCGAAGGTCTGGCCCCGTTTTGTTCCATACCCATTGAATGTGTTTAAAAACATAAATGTTAAAATCGTAATTGATCTAGCATTCTATGACTATTCTGTGTTCCAGGTATTGTCAAAATCCTATATTTGAGGCCAAAAGCCATGTGTGTATTTTTGAGACCAAAAAAAAAGTGAATAGTCATAAACAATTTTTAATCTGGAACTGCTAATTGCTTTTTTAACTTCTATTAAACTCTAGGTATTTTATTTTTTTCTAGGTTCTAGGTATTATTTCTAGGTATTAAAATTCTAGGTATTTTATATGCTTTTGTACATTTATGTTTTAATATTATTACTTAGTAATTTATGTTTAATATTATCCAGGTTCCCAGGTAATTAACCTTAGTAATGAATGAATAATAACAAAACAGACTACTTGAGTTGAGATTTGGAACTACTAAACTGTATAACTGAGGAAGCTGTGTATATATATATATATATATATATATATATATATATATATATATATATATATATTATATATATATATATATATATATATATATATATATATAAACATATATATATTTATATATATATATATATATATATATATATATATATATATATATATATATATATATATATATATATATATATATATATATATATACATATATATATTTATATATATATATATATATATATATATATATATATATATATATATATATATATATATATATGTATATATATATATATATATATATATATATATATATATATATATATATATATATATATATATATATATATATATATGTATATATATATATATATATATATATATATATATATATATATATATATATATGTATATATATATATATATATATATATATATATATATATATATATATATATATATATATATATATATATATATATATTGTCTAGGCTCAGAAGGATTCAAATTTCATTTAATCAAAAGTACATATATTAAAATATAAACCAATAAAATGTAAAAGCTACTTTTATTCAATATTTATTTTAACATATAATTTTAATTAATTTTTCAATGAATTGCCGTTATTGTTTATTATAATTAATGAATCTAGCGGATTAATTGATTTATATTACCTCCAATTCTTGTAGTCCAGGAGAACCAAGTATGTTTATATATGACATAGTGCTGTGTGATACAGTTGCTGAACAAGTTTTACCAGAATATATAAATAAAAATGGAAATAATTAGAAATCTATCCGTAACTGTAAAAAAATTGTTTGGAAAGACTGAAATGGAATTCAAAGGAACGATTACCATTTAATCTATTTTTTTGATAGCTTCTAATGGAGAAAATCAATATTTTACATTATGACTGGATTATAATAAATTGAACGTGTCTCAAATTTCACCAACGAATTATGTCTACTATAATAGATGAGTATTCAAAGAAAATTCTTTTTCAAATGATATAATCTAATAGGAGTTAAGTATTTGCTACCGTAAATTTTAGAATACCTTAAACTAATTCACAATCTCTAGAAAATATTTCTCAAATTATTACACCAAATGACTTTTTTCTTATCCACGTACGTAACCATAACAACATAAAATAGTTTTCAGGACAACCAGAGCTCTATTGAGGCCGTTGTTCATTCTTATAGGATGTATTGTGTTACGCACGAACTTCCCATTAAAAAGTTTGATTATTATAGTAACAAAAGACATCCTCTCCAACTGTCAAAATCCTATCCCAGGTATGTAAATATGAAACCGGAATTTTTGTATAGAAAATATACGTATATTGTATGAAAATGATAAAAAATATTTTATTCGAAGTATTGCCCATCGCTAGCTATACATATTTCTCACCTCTCTGACAATTTGTGGATGTCACGCCAAAAACACTGCTGCTCCATTTTCGTAAGAAGTGAAGCGCTGCTCGGCGTGTCGATGTCGAAGTGCATTGATACAAATATGTAATAATCGGACGGAACCAAGTCTGGTGAGTAAGCCGCATGCAAAAGTATTTCCCAACTAAACGCCTCAATCGTTTCCTAGACCAGTTTTTCTGTGTGTGATGGTGCATTATCATAAAGCAAAATCACTCTGTGTTGCCTTTTTTGATATTCTTTCGTTTTACACACAAAGCTTGATTCAAATCGATCATTTGTTGTCGGTATTTGGTTCGCGAGGTTTTAGCAGCACATTATAGATCCCACCCTTCTGATCCCACCAAACACAGAGCATTGTCTTCCGTCCATAGCGATTTGGCCTTGCAGTCGATGTCAATGGTTCGTGTTAGAGACATTACGTTACAAATGTCCCTCGTAAATGTTGGAGACATTACGTTAAAAATTTGCTTCGTAAATTTAATTTGATTAAAAAGTATTATTTAATACTAACTTCGTACTACTCTGTGGTAGTGGAAGTGTTTTTGTTTTATATAATCTGTGGACTTCCGTTACACAGCTGACATTTTGCCTCCTAAGACATAGAAGTAATAATAGGCTGTCAAGAAAAAATAAGTCTGTAAAAAGAGAAGCCGTAAAACAGTTTTTGATTGTACACTCCTTTTAATGTTATAGCGGTTGTATTTAAAAAGTGCGTTTCTTGCATAAGTAAAAGGTATAATAGTAAATTAACTCGAGCCTTTTATTATCTAACCAGTAGGTCAATTTAAGCGGGTAGCTTTCTTGTTATCCACACGTAACATATGGCGACCGTAGCAGGACCGGCTCGCAGCTTGAAGAATACTGAAGTGTCAACTAAAACGGCCAAAATGGAACAGAAAAGAAAGCACCGAAAGGTACTTCGTACAGCCTTCACCAAAGGGGCCGGTGAATTGGAACAATTACTCTCCAGACCAGAAGTGAAAAACCGATCGATCAACGTTTTATTAAACATGTTTCAACATAAATACGAAAGCATGAAGAGGGTTTATGGCGAAATTTACGACATGCTATTGGAGCAGGACACCAGTGAGGAAGAACTATTGGTCCAGATGGAAGGCAGTGAGGTCTACGAAAGGAGATTCAACGGAGAAAACATTCGCTGTGAGGAAGTGCTGGATATGCAAGCGACGGTTAACGAGGTAAGTTCTTCATTGTCTGAAGGTAATAACGCCAGCATCAGTGCAGGCAGACGCAAATTTAAATTGCTTATGTTAGAATTTAAGAAATTCAATGGGAACATTCGAGTTTGGCTACCGTTTTGAGCACAATTTAAGAAAATACACGAAGATCCGGATATCGACACAAGCGATAAAGTTGAATATTTGATACAGACCACGATACCAGGCAGCCGGGCACGACAATTAGTAGAGAGTTTCCCCGCGACTGGTAATAATTATAATAACATTATTGACTGTTTTGTTGCGCGATTTGGTGCGAAGTGTTACAAAGAGAAGTGTACGTGCGCGAGTTGCTGACATTAATTTTCAACAACGCTACGACGGGCAACAAAATAGAACTATCATTACTTTACGATAAGATTGAGACATAGTTACGTGCCCTGGAAACACTGGGCATTACATCAGATAAATATTCAGCCATACTCTTTCCATTAATTGAATTGTGTTTTCCACCGGATTTATTACGCGTTTGGCAACGTTTGCCTTCAGTGATCACTTCTCGAGATAACTTAGATACCGATGGAGAATTAACGCTAGAAAAACGTCTCAAAAATCTCATGTTGTTTTTGAAAAACGAGGTCGAAAATGAGCAACATGTTTCACTAGCGATTGAAGGGTTTGGTTTGCATTCCAATACGGTAAGCAGAGACTCGGGTTGTAATAGGGATATAAAACACAAGGGTAGTCAAAGGTTCGATTCTGATTCTAGTGTTTCCACTACTTTAACGTTATTGAACAACAAGAATCAGCGATGTCTTTTTTGCCCAAATGTCCATGAAAGCGCCAGTTGTTTTAGAGCTCAAAAATTGTCAATGGAAGAAAAGCGTCGTATTTTGAGCGAAAAAGGGGCATGCTTCAGTTGTCTGAGTATTGTCAGACAACTGAAGCATGATAGATGATCTATTGGCCATCTATCTCGAAAGTGCCGTGGAAGATTAAAATTTATTATATGCAATAAATCACATGTAGCGTTGATGTGTCCCGATTTATCAATAAAACAAATAAAAAAAAACGATGGTAAACCTGAAGGAGAGAATAATGGAAAACACGAAAGCTCTAATAGTGATCAAGTACTTGCTAACAGCGCCAATATGCACGTCTTCATGGAGATGCTGCGGGTAGAACCGGTTGGGACGAAGGGTTCGTAAATTATACGTGCCTTGTTCGATACCAAGTCCCAAAAGACATACATTTCGTTAGCTAAATGTTGTTCACCAACTCTTTGGAGAAACTGAAATGATACAGCAACACGCGTGCTACGATGTCAGACTTAAGAATAACAGTTACAGCTGCACATTCGAAACATTAGACCAGACTATCATCTGCACCGATATAGATCCAATTTTTACAGGGCTATGGAACAAAGAATTAGATGCCATGAATATTCGGATATCAGATTCAGGCGATCCGGCTCTTGTTGAATTAATGATCGGAGCAGATATAGCAGGTAAACTGAATACTGGTCGAAGATATGTTCTAACCTGTGGGTAATGGTTGCTATGGAAACTCTGTTAGGTTGGATCTTGATGGGAAGTTTCCTTTGAACGAACCACCTAGTTCCACTATAACTGCTATCTATTTTTTTGTGAAGAACGCCTCGACCTTTGGGAATTAGATGTTTTAGGGATTACCGATCCAACTGAGAAGAAAAATCGAGAAGAGCTAGCCATGGCAGCTAAAGACTATTTCTTACATAACAGTCTCTGTAAATTCCGAAGGACGTTATGAAGTGAGACTTCCGTCGCTGGAAGGTCATCCGGCATTGCCAAGTAACTATGGTATTGCCCAGACGAGACTGGATAGAACCGTCCAAAAGCTGAACAGTGATGGATGGTATGATTCATATAGCCAAGTATTCAAGAAATCGTTAGAGGAAGACATTATCGAGGAAGTTGCCTGTTCTGCCTCATAGGCCGGCTATAAAAGAAAGTCATGCAACTATCAAAGTAAGACCAGTTTTTGATGCTTCCGCTAAAGAAAGGGAGAAACCTTCTTTGAACCAATGTTTGGAAAAGGATCTAAATTTAATAGAACTGATTCCCGCGGTTTTACTCAGATTTAGAGAAAATAGAATAGGCGTAATCTCTGATATTCGCAAAGCATTTTTATAGATTAGTATGAATGAGTCCGACAGAGATTTCCTACATTTTCTATCGATAGATAGTGATGGGATCAAAAAAGTTTATCGTCATCGTCGTGTTGTGTTTGTCATCAGTAGCAGTTCATTTGGTTCCTATTGGCAGTGACGATAAAATATTATTTATCTGAAAAACTGAAGAAATGCGATTCAGGGCATTCAAGATACTCTGAAGAAACTCTTCTGAAACTTTCCAAAAGTTTTTATGTGGATAACTGCGTCACGGGCATCGCGAACAAAAATGAGCTGAATTTATTTATTCAAGAGGCCAGTATGATCATGAATGAGGGCAAGTTTGATCTTAGATGGTGGGAGCATTCTCATCAAAGGCAAGATCAAGATAGTGACAATTCTACGGCTGTACTTGGGCTTATGTGGGACACCAGAAGAGCTGTTGAGCCTTCCGGTTACTAAAAGATTAATGATATCGTTATCACAAGGAATGTTTGACCCAATAGGTTTCACATACCCAACTACTCTACTACCGAAGCTGTTGCTGCAGGAGACATGGCAGATGAACTTAAAATGAGATGCGACCGTAGATCCTTTGATGGCGAACGCATTTCAGAATTGGCTTAAAGATCTAAAATATGTATCCAAAATTAAGGTTTCAAGATGGATAAATGCTGGATCTGAAGGCACTGATGAAAGGGCTCTTCGTGTTTTTTTTGTGACGCCAGCCAAGAATGAAGACGTTTCCATGCGATTGCTAGCAGCAAACTCAAGAGTAGCTCCTCCAAGAAAATTATCAAGCCCTCGACTGGAACTGATAGCTGCGGTAATTGCGGTACGGTTATACACGAGTGTCAAAAAGAATCTTGAAATAGACTTGGATACTTACTTTTGGAGCTATTCCACCACAGTACTCTCTTGGATTCAAAGAAAGGAAGAATGGGCTACATTTGTATGGAATCGTGTTACAGAGATTAGAGCAACTACTTCTGGTGGTATTTGGCGCGCGTTCCTGGTGTTTTGAAATCGGCTGACCTCTCATCCCGTGGTTGCTGCCCTAAACAGTTATTAGAATCCAGATGATGGGAGGGACCCAATTGGCTTCTTCGACATCCTTCGCCTTGGCTACCAGACGACCATCATTATAATGTGGATCAAGTTAATCACGAGAAAAGGAAAAATATTAACGACGTTGCTTAGTAATGTAAAAAAGATGAGTTCAGATGATTGGCATCTCAATTATTTCTCTAATTATCTTAAAACTATACGCATGTGCACCTGGATCATTCGTTTTACGCACAATGCTAAGAACCTAGAGGCGAAAAATAGGAGTGAGCTAACAGCTGAAGAAATAGATAAAACTGAAATATTTGTACTGATGCTGGTACAAAAGGAATCGTTTACGAGGATGGTCAGGTTCGTTTAGTTAGGGTGGTCACGGCATAGGGTCAGTTTCTACGGCCTGTGAAACGTCTTCGTCCTCTGGAGTATCCGGACGTCGTTGAAGATCAGGGGCAACCCCAATCCGCACTCGACGAGAAGGCGTTGGGTAGGATCAAAGATATCGACGACTAAACCACAAAAAGTAAGGAGTGAGCGGAAAGTGTGCCCGAAGTGAAAAATGTCGTGACGCGAAGTTAAAGTGCCAAAAAAGTTTTCGCTTTGGTTGTTTTCCTTTACTGTGTTGGACTTTTGTATTTTATTTTGGCGTCTAGATTTTGTTATTTGTTAGTTATTTTGTATTTGATTATGGCTGCATGCCTCTAGGATTTGTGAGCCACTTGTAGATAGATCCAAACGTGCCTCAGGTGGGAGAATGTTAGAGACATTACGTTGCAAATGTCCCTCGTAAATGTTAGAGACATTACGTTACAAATGTCCCTCGTAAATTTAATTTGGTTAAGAAGTATTATTTAATACTAACTTCGTACTACTCTGTGGTAGTGGAAGTGTTTTTGTTTTATAAAATATGTGGACTTCCTTTACACAGCTGACATTTTGCCGCCTAAAACACAGAAGTAAGGATAGGAGTGTCAAGAAAAAGTAAGTCTGTAAAAAGAGAAGCCGTAAAACAGTTTTTGATTGTACACTCCTTTTAATGTTATTGCGATTATTTTGCGATTATATAAAAATGCGTGTCTGACATAAGTAAAAGGTATAATAGTAAATTAACTCGAACCTTTTATTATCGAGCCGGCCGCGGTGGTCTAGTGGGTTAGTCGCCTGCCTGGCAATCCAAAGGTAGCTGGTTCTATTCCAGCGTTCGGATGGGTGTTTTTCTTTAATTCTTCTGTCCGTCTTACTTCCTACCCTAAACATACACTTATATACACTCACATATACACACACGCCCACACACATCCACACCTAAATGTATGTGATTGTTTCTAGGCAAGAGTGTAAAATCCGACAACGAATTACCCCTCAGTCACGCCAGTTAAAGGCTGGGTAAGGGCGGAGGCCTTCTGAAAAGTGTCCTACGTTGGTCACTGGCCAGTCGGTAGACTTCCTGATAAACTTATGGGTAGGCACATAATCAAGGGTTGATAGTCTGAGGGGGGTGCTGGCCTGGGTTTGTCGGTAGCTGATGACCGTGGTTCGGAACTCACGTTAAGCTGTAGGTCCAGTCATTAAATAACCTTAGATGCTGATGCGCCTCTAACAGCGCCTATACAGTAAAGCCTTTCCTTTTTTTTATTATCGAACCAGTGAGTCAATTTAAGCGCGTAGCTTTCTTCTGATCTACACGTAACAGTTCGCCTGGAGTTACCCATGATCTTTTATGTTTAGGATTCTCAAAATATATCCACTTTTCATCGCCAGTCACAATCCAATGGAGAAATGACTTTCTTTTGTACCTGGTGAGCAGCATTTCGCAATAGGTTTTTCGGTTTTACTGCTGTCTTTCATTCATTTTCCTATCTTGTCCAAACTTTTTTAGTGATCTTCCACGTTCTTCGTTTATCACGTCAAAATCGCCACTTTTGAATTTTTTAAACCACTCCAAGCTCAGTGATTTACCAAGAGCATGCTCACCGGAACCTTCGACAATCATTCAGTGCGATTCTGCAGCAGTTTTCTTCAAATGGTAACAGAAAATTAATGCTGTCCACAAATCGTAGTTTCCAGGCACCAAATACGACATGTTCAATGCTATTACAAATTATGCTTTTATATGAAACTTGTATTGTGAGTTGAAAACCTTTATCAGATGTCAACAAGGAAATTGCGCCAATGACGCGGTTTGACGGTACCTACCTTGACAGCTAAGGCCATCTATGGGCAAATTCCTGTTTCATATTTACAGTCCTGGTATGTGGGGTGAAAACCATATGTGTCCTTTAGGTAAATTGTCACAAACAATTTTTAATTTAGGACTGCTAGTTGCTATTTTAACTACTATTATTGAACTATTTTATTTTTTTCCTATATATGTGTTATTCTGTATATGTATTACTGTAAGATTAAGATTTTACAGAACAAAAGCAAGTTAAGAAATTGTGAGGATAAATATACATATATAACGATCTAACAGATAAGGAGAAGGATATACAAGGGACAATTAGGAAAAGAGAAAAGGAAGATAGAATTAAACGGAACATGACTAAGGTGGCATATATGAAAATAATTATAAATGAAACATTGTGGAGATGGATTATACAAATTGCAAGATAAAGGGAGATAAACAATAAAAGAGGAAGAACGAAAGGATCAAATAATAGAGCAGATAAAGAAAGAGATCGAAGGAAGAAATACATAAATATGAGATTAGAAATTAGGAAACAAAAATGAAAGGAAAAGGAATAAAGAAAATACATAGGGGATATTGGATGTTATGGTCGGGGTTCGAAGAAGGGGAGAGAGCAAGGGGTGGAAAATATGTTGATTATGGGTGACTTGAACGGACGAGTTAGCGACTAAAACGAAGGAGTGGAGGAATGTATGGAAAAAAAAACGAGAAAGGGCAAGAAATAATAATGGAGACAGAATAATAGAACTATGTATAGAGAACAACCTGATAATATTAAACACAAAGAGATATTCAAATACACTATGGTAGAACCGGGAAGACCAGACGAGCAGAGATCAGGAGCGATCATTCTTAGCGGTTATTTTCGATTATAATAGACGACACGTTAAAAAAAACAAAGAAAGGGATGAAAGCATTGAAATTGGGACTGGTTTTTGGCACTGGATATTGGAACAGATTGAACTGACCTTATTGATGTTTACAAATGATATGGTCATAATAGCGGATACAGAAAAGAACCTTCAACATATGTTAGAAACTTTGAATACAGAGTTGACAAAAATTAATATATACAAGACAAAGAGTATGATCATATCCAAGGAAAACAAGGAACATAACATACAATTAAATGGAAAGCGACTAGAATAAGTAAAAAGCTACAAATACCTGGCATTGTCAATCGAGAGTAAAGGAAGAATGGAAAGAGAAATAAATGATACACTGCGAAAAACTGGAAAACTGTTTAAAATGAAGAAAGCTTTCCTTGGAAGGAAAGAAATAGTGAATAAGATAAAAACAGCACTAATTAAAAATATTATCCTGAAAAACAGACCCACAACAAGAGTGTACGAAGCGCGAGTGCAAGGGAAGAACTGTAAAGGAAGACCAGTAAGAGCACGGAAAGATGGGATTAGATCTGAGGCTGGAAGAAGCGGCATAATTTGGGAAGAAATTAAGGAACTGACAGGAGATAGGAAGAAATGGAGAGAGATGCATAGAAGACAACCTCAGTTCCACAACGATATAAAAGTATAGGATTAAGTATAGTATAAGTAAGTATTATTATTGAAAATTATTTAACTTTGATATGTAAAAATAGACTTCAAAAGATCATGAACTTTTTACAAAATACAGTTAAATAGTTACAAGCTACAAGCAATGATCACACTGCACTGCATCATAAATAAACAAACTAGTTTTCCTGGACTAAAAGAACTAGAGATAATAAATAAATTAATTTCTGCACTAGTTTTCGTATCATCGATGTATATTTTAAACCACAGCCGCAAATCTATTGAAACAAACAAACAAACAGCAGCAAGTCTATTAAAAACTGATTAAAATCAATAACATATTAATAAATATAAAAATTAAATATTGTAATGTTAGTACTTCTGATTAAGTAAAACTTGAATAATTCTGAGATTTGACAGCGAATTGAATAAGTGCCTTCAAGGTGTATGAAACTGTAAAAGTAACTCTTTCATAATAATTGGTTCTTAAATATAAATAGTGCTAGATGATTAATAGTTCATATTATCAAATGAAGATCACATTCGTCTAAATATATCTAAATAATATGTAAAACGTTTTCATGAAAATAAAATCACTTTTGAATATCGAATAATTCTAAAAAATGCCCAGGAATGACTCTTGAAATGAGAAATAGTGAACATAATAAAACTGCGTCATTTTTGTCTACAAATTTGGCCTATAGTAATCACCAACGAGTTTAATATTCAAGATATAAAATAAGTTTTGTATATTGATCCACAATTGTGGTGATGGAGAATACTGAATAATGCCGAAATAATTCCTAGAACAACTATTAAACTGAGAATTTATAAACCGGATTAAAAAAAGTAACATTTTCGTTTCGAAAATGAAAAATACTTGAAAGGTGAACTTCCTCCATTTTTCTATACAAATTGGGTCATAAAAAAAATGCCATTTTGACCAGAGACCATTTTGCTATTCAATTTGGTAAGAACCAAATCATATTTTGATTGGTTCTTACAGAAAATTTGACTACATCGACATCCAGCTCACTTGATTATGATGAAAGATTTTTCACCTCAATCGTCTTCAGCAGAGCTCTCTCTGAGTTCTTGCAACATCTTATATAACCAGCATTTCTAAAGGTTCTGCAACATGTTGAATATATATGGAAACATTAGATACTAAATTTAGGTTTCTATGTTTTTTGCCATATATATTTATATATATATATAATCAATTATCAAGATATATATAATCAGTCAAAGAATCAATTATTAATAGTGTGGAATATTTGCTTCAGTCTAGTTCAGTGTTTTACTACGCAATATTACACCACGTGGCCTTGACCTTTATGACAACTAAAATGTTTTTGTTACACCAGTGTAAAATGGCGGATAATCAACCAAATGAAGAACATTTATGTCATTGCATGCTGTTTCATTTTCGGTCGGATGTCGGGTGTAATGTTGCAACAAAGAAAATTTGTGATATTTTTGGAGACCTATTGAAAATTAATCATTGCCAATGCTGGTTTAGAAAATTTTTCAGTGGTGATTTTGACTTATCTGATAGCAATCGAAGTTCACGCTCTGTAGACTTTGCTAATGATCCTTTAAAATCACTGGTGCAAACTAATATATGTACCCAAATATATACCCAAACTGAGTATCCAGGTCATAGCAAACACTCTTCAGGCTACTTGCTCCACAGTCCAAAGATATCCTCAAAAAATCGGGAAGGTTTACAGGCAGGGTATATGGGTTCCACATCTATTGTCGGAGATGAATAAAGAACAACGACGTACAAATTGTACACATCTCTATTATGCAGACAACAAAGTGATCCGTTTTTACAGATTGTTAATAGTGGTGAGAAATGGGTCTTTTACAACAACAACAAGCGCACCAAACAATGGCTTTCTCCAAATCAACTAGCCCGTATCCACTCCTAAACCATCCTTCAGCTTAAATAAGGTGTTACTGTGTTTTTGGTGCGACTGTGGTGGCATAATTCATTTTAAACTATTGAAACCAGAAGAAACAGTTACGGTTACAGTAATAATTAGATATATTACGTAACGAATTGTTGGTAAAACGGCCAGCTCTGGTCAACAGAAGAGGGATAATATTGCAACACGATAAAACCAGGTCGTATGCGATAACATAAACCCAAGAAAAAATAAGGCAGCTAAACTGGGAGGTTTTACCATATCCCCCATACTCTTCAGATATAGCATCATGCGATTTTCATTTATTCCGATCCATGAAACATTCTCTAAAGAATAAAAATATCAAAAGCATCAATAATATTTTTCTTCAAAGGAAACAAAATGATATGAACAAGGGATTGAAACTCTACCAGCAAGATGGCAAAAGATCTTAGATAACGACGGAAATTACATAATTGACTGAAGATAAAATTAAATGTAAATAAATTCGTTTTTTTGTTACCACTTAAATAATGGATTACCTATGGGTACCCCTTACAGGGTGATTCCTAAGTTGACACTTTTTTTAACAGCGTATAAAACTCGATACAATATTTTTTTTTCTAATTCCATTTTTTAATATCTCCAAAATTAAACCCCTACTGTCATCTGGATGACATTTATGTTTGACAGTTGTCAAAATACAGGGCTGTATTTTCCCGAACCACGAAAAGGATAACCCTGTATATCATAATGTATTGAGTTGTTTCTTTGATATGTAGTTTTCAATTTCCTTTCGATTTATTTCATTTTGATTTAAATAAAATTGCAACTGAAGTACATTAATCAAGGCTTGAAGCTTAAAATGGGCAAGTTCCAGAAAGAACATGCTGAGAATAATTTCAACAATTCATAAAGATACGTAACGACATGCTGCATGGTTTGTAGAGAATTTGGGACTTTATCTGAAGCTGCTTTTACACTATTCTCCAGAATTGACTGTAATTGGTTTACAACCTTTCCGATGGATGCAACACATTCTTGTTGACACACATTTTTCTAATTGCGAATATATCCGAAAATTGGTCGATATGAATTCGCCTAAAGATAAAGATTCATTCTTCATCTTTCACCGCCTGCTTTTATCAATAAGTTATCGAAATAAAATTTAGCGCATAACAATAAAAAAATTGTATTAGGTTCAAATTCTAATATTACCGTTTTGTTTCAAAAAGGAATACAATACCTTTGATTTTGATTTGTAAATAACGAGGAGAACCATGAGCCCGAAGAAGCTACCGAGAGTTGCCGCTATACGAATTCCGGTCATAACATCGTAACTTTTGTAATACTCTCTTGGGTCTGTCGTGGTACTACTAATGATGGAAGTAGGGGTGGTACTGGTAATGTTACTTCCCTGTGATGAGCCATGGGGCTCGCCAGCCATCACGCGGTCACTTCACCTGAAACAAATATCATTGAATATTAATATAATAGATTAAGTGCATACATAATCAACAACTTTGGCATATAAACTAATTGATCCCATGATTTAGAATTTGTAATACTACATTGATAATGAATTTCGCAAATTTATAACTAAATCATACATGCATGACTTCTTTCATGAACAATTGGCATGACCTCCATTTGATATATCAGATTACAATGGGCTTTAGATTAATACACTTATAAATAATAAATTGTTATTACATAGTATGAATTCATAAATTTTAGCATTAAATTATAGATGCAATATGATCAATAATATTGTTAATATGTTGATATGTCTACTTTTTAACAAGGTAATACGATAAGATGAACCACTATCTAAGCAACATTCAAGCAGCCGGTCGCGTTGGCGCGGTGCCTAAGGCGATGGCTCGACGACACGGTAGATAACGCGGTGACGGGTTAGACGGCCGCTTTTGGTGTGGATGTTTGTTACTTTGTTAAATGTTTGAAAGTGTTTCGAGGCAAGAGTGTAAAATCTGATAAGAAATCATCCCTCAGTTACTGCCCCTCATGTCTTCTGAGAGGTACGCTAACGTTGGCAAATAGTCAATCGGTAGGCTTCTCGAAAGGCTTACGGTTAAGCACAAAACCAAGGATCGATATTCAGGTTCGTTCAGGCAAAGGGGATACTAACTGAGGTTATCGGTATCTGATGACTGTGTTTCGGAACCTACGATAAGTTCTAGGTCCAGTCGCTAAATATCGCCTAGTGGGCGCCTCTAACTTAAACTATATTATCCAACTTAAGTATCGCGTCTCTAACTTAAATAAACTAAAGTTTGTCGAAACCAAAGTCTCTCGAGTTCTATTTTGTTGTATATATAACATTCTTGTGCTGGCAGAGTTAGTGCAGTGGCTAAAGTGACGGTCCGATAGCATACGACTAAGGCGATGGTGGGTTCGATCCCCGTTCAGGCCTGTGGATGTTTGTACTTAGTTTAAATTTTTTATTGTTTGTACTTTGTACTTGTTATGTGTCTGTGAGTATTTCTAGGTAAGATTGTAAAACCCGAAAAAAAAATTCGCCCCGCAGCAACATTAGTTCAAGGCTAAGTAAGGCCGGATGCTATCGGAGAGATCTTCTTTGTTGGTCACTTGCCAGTCAGTAGACTTTCTTTAAAACTAAAAGTTAAGCACAAAAACAAAAGTTGATTACTGATGGCGAATAATGACTGGGGTGAATCGATAGATGATAACAGTGATTCTGTGCCCATGTTAAGCTGTAGGTCTAACCGCTAAATAGCAGCTTAGTTCGGTGACGCGTCTATAAAAGAAATTAACCATTAACATTGTATTTAATTGAATGGAATTTGTAATTTTTATTAATATATAGGATACAGTTAAACTTATTGCATTTTTTTTATGGCAAATAATATTGATATGCGAAACAAACACCAAGTAGTTTCTGTTACATAGCGCTTTAAAAAACAACTGGTATATATATATATATATATATATATATATATATATATATATATATATATATATATATATATAAAATTGATATATATATATATATATATATATATATATATATATATATATATATATATATATATATATATATATATATATATATATATATATATATATATTATATAAAGAATATAAGAATGAACTCATAAAACTTATTCCAAATTTTGTGAACCTATCAACATTTGTTGTTGATGGCGACCTCATGATGATGCTGAATGAGAAATGATACGAATCGATCAATATTTGTCATATGGTGAAATTAAGTTATCCTTAAGCAGTGATACTATACATAAACATACGTATGAACGAGTGCTCCGACAATTTAATGGAGAGTTATAAAATTGGTATACGGCATCGTGGCAGCTAAAGAAACTCCTGGATATGTTCGTATTAACCCAAAGCAAAACAACAATCAACTATTTGAATGTTCCAAAATGAACCAAAATCACTAACATTTCATAGTTCATGCAATCTTTCCAAAAATTCTTACCCAACGAACGATGGGTATGGGAATCATTCTTTGATTTTTCCAGTAAAGTGAGTAATGTACTCTTAGTAAATCAATGAACTGTCAATGCTAATAAGCTAATGCTAATAATCATCAGTGAATTTAATTAAAAAATACTTATCGTCACATCATTCTTCACCATGACAATGTCCATACTCATACTCATTTGAACCAAAAAAAAAACATCGAATTGGTGTATCATCCATCCAAATATACGATTTATTATTATACAAGTATGTTATATAGTGTTTGATTTTATCTTATGATTTCTTTTTGCTCCCGGATATCAAAAATAAATTATGTGGTTCGTTGTTTTTAACTGCAGGTCAGGCCATTGAAGCTTATGTAAATTATGTTTCTGAGCTCGCCACTTCTGTGTGATGATAACATTTAGAATGTTAGTCCAACGGAATGCAAAACCTTATTTATTCAGTGGGACAATATATTTAAAAACAATTACATCAGTTTGAACCCATTAATTTATGCTTCTTGTTAATGTTTACGGATATTTCTGCAATTTCCATTGCATTATAAAGATAGAACAAGATCCATGTATTTACTCTGATTATTCCAAATTAATGCGACTGCAGATAAATGGAAACACTGTACATAGAAAAATGAAGTATTTTGTTTGCATCAGTTATGTATCCTATTATGTATCCTATATATATATATATATATATATATATATATATATATATATATATATATATATATATAGTAGCTTTGAAAAAACGCTCATTTTGATAGAAAAATTCAACGCAGTTAGTTAAACAAATTTTGCACAATATTCGACACTCGACACTGATTCTGATTCGACACTGATTCGACACTGATTCGACACTGATTCGACACTGATAAAATACAGCTGTCAAATATGGATATCTGAAAATAATATTTCCTGAAAAGAGTAGTATAACAAAATATAGCTTATCTTTCAACTCGGCATTACCTAATTTGAAATATATTGTGAGTCCGTTTATGAAAATGAAAAAAAAATATAATTGCCATTAATTAAACAAGTCGACATGATTTGTGTAATATTGATAATAATGCTCTTTTTTGCATTTCATTTAAATAGTTACACCTTTTCACAGAAATGGCCTAGCACGTCCCATTTTCAAGTACCTACTTCTCCTTTATATCATGAGATAATTGAAATAATTTGTATCTGACATAGGACTGGAGAATGTTGGAAATATCACAAGACCATAGAAGAAGAATTTCCACAGTATTCTAGGAACCTTTAAGGGCAGTTTTGTTGTTTTTTATAGTTTAGTTTGTTTCTGCATCGTTTACAGTACAGTCAAGTGCTTAAGTCGATTTTATATGAAATGAGAAGTTCTAGTCGTCGATATTGCAAAAATCCAGCGGATAAGTTTTGTTATATATGCGGACAATTTATTTTAAAATCACAAGCTAGATCTATATCCGAAGAAATCAGAAAGCTTATCTTTTATATTTTAAGTGCCAAATTGGAAATCAAGATAAAAGTTGGGCGTCTCATGTTTACAGTGAGAGTTGCCACGTAAATTTAGTGCAGTAGATGCATCGCAAGAAAAATTCTATGCCGTTTGCTGTTCCTATGGTGTGGAGAGAATCGACTGACCACGTAAGTGATTGCTACTTTTGTATCACTAAAACAGAAGACCAACCCAATTTACCTTCTTCAGTTAGGCCAGTTTCATGTTTCCCGGGGATTCTAATTCTTCAAAGGATCTAATCCCCAATTTCCTGAGAACACTAGTTGTGACCCAACATTTTTAGTAACTACCATTGAACCTTACTTAATAATTCAGAATGAATTAAATGATTTGGTACGTGACCTGGGATTGTAAAAACAAAAATCGGAACTTCTTGGTTCCAAACTGCAATAATGGAACTTTTTAGATAAAAATAGAGGTGTTTCACTTTACCAAAAACTTTATGTAAGATTTTCAAGTTTTTATAAAATAGAAGGCTCGCTAGGTGTCTGTTGTGATATTGATGGTTTAATGAATGAGTTTAATATACAACATATACCTGCCGATGGAGTATTTTCATAGATTCGTTGAAATACAGCCTAAAGGGAGTCTTGCTTCATAATAGAAGGAGAAACCCATCTATTCATTTAGCTCATTCAATGACAATGAAAGAAACCTATGAGAACTTACCAACGATACTAAATCACGTTAAATATGAACATGCTGCGACTTCAAGGGGGTTTTACAAAGTATTGCTGTTTTTTGTGTCTATGGTATAGTAGGACAGCAAAATAACATTACAGTAAAATAGATCGGCCTCATAGAACTGTTTTTGAATCTGGTACTTCAAACATAAAATATGCACCCCTTGTTAACCCAAAAAAGGTGCTTCTTCCGCCTCTCCATATTAAGTTTGGACTAATGAAAAACTTTGTCAAAGCTAAAGAAAAGAAGGTAATGGTTTCAACTACCTAAAAAATATTTCCTCAATTAAGTGATGCAAAACTAAAAGAAGTCATTTTTATTGGACATCAAATAAGGAAGCTTTCCGTTTACAAGAAAAATTAAATGAAAAGGAATTGGCCGCTCGAAAGTATTTTGTAAGTGTAGTGAAAGGATTTCTGAGCAACAAGAAAGACGAGAACTATAAAAACCTCATAGATGATTTCTTGAAAGCCTATGAAATACTAGGATGACGCATGTCATTAAAAATTCCCTTTTTTGCACTTCCATTTGGATTTTTTTCTGGAAAATTTGGATGCAGTAAGCTACGAGCAAGGAAACAGGTTCCGCCAGAACATCAGGACGATGGAAGGAAGATACCAGGGAAACTGGAACCCATCTATGTTGAGCGACTACTGCCGGATTTTAAAAAGAGATGATGCTAAAGTTTAAATTTGTTGACATGTGTTATCGATTGATTAATATAATTCATTTAAAATTGTAATAATAAATATTGATCAAATTAATTCTGTATTATGTATTACTTCCAGACAAATAATCAGTCATAATAATATTGCCATGTTCATAAAAAATGAAATAATTTATAATAGTAGGATTATTAGTTGTTTCATATTTCAATGGTAGACAAGCGTTATATAATTAATAACGTAGGATAACAAGTGATAAATATAATGGCTCATATATATTGCAATACTGAGAAGGGTATATTCGATTTATATATTTTTGTAAAACATAAGCACTATAGTAATAATTAAACAATTAAAAGTTGGGAGAAAATAGCAAAGATGTTTCATGTCTATTATTGATATTGCCAATTATAATATGTTTAGATACTTCGGCTTTCTGCACTCTCCAACACATCTTGACTTCAGTTAAATAAGACCTTCTATTTTTCTTTAAATACGAGGGTAGACTGAAAAGTTTCCAACCTCAACATGAAGATGGCGTCAAAAATATTCTGGTATACAGTTGTGCATGTGTTGGAAGATACCCTTGCAAATTTCAGCGATATTAGATGCTCAATTGTTTTTTAACAGTCGTTTATGTCAGTTGATGTTAGTATTTCTGTAAAGATAAAAAAAAAATATCGAGCCGTCTTTACTTTCTTGAATTTGAAAGGCAATTCGGCTACCCAAATTAAAGCCGAGGTGGATGTTGTTGCCGGGGACCATGGTCATACCAACTTGGTTGATGATAAACGTTCAAGACGACCAAAAATTGCAACCACTATAAAATTGAAAAAGTTCATCAAATGATGTTAGACGATCATCAAATTAAGGATAGAGAGATAGTAGAGGCCGTGGACATCACGAAAAAATGTGTTTGTCATATACGAGAGTTCTTATATCCGGAATCGAGATTCTTGTATTCGGAATTGGCAACGATGGTGTTGCTTGGCGCCATCTGACATATGCATCGTAAGGTTTGACACTGTTGACTGTATACGTACTTAGAACATTTTGTCATACAGACGCTATTTTTATTGTCTAGTGACTTGAATATTTCATCTCAGTCAAAAAAGGATCAACTCGTAAGAATTTTCGGGCGATGATTTTTGACGATTTATTTTCAATAACAGTAAACCGATCAACTCACTTCGACTTTTGGCAATGAAGTACCATTTAAAAGCACTGTATATAAATGGTTTAGTAAATTCAATCGTGGCCGTCGTTCGTTCACGAATAAATTTCAAGAAGGTCGTCAAAAATCGGTTGTTGTGTCAGAAACCATCGATAATGTCCGCGAACAGATAAAGCAAGATCGTCATGTGACATACCGTGAGATTGGGGCATTCCTGGGCATTAGTATGACAATCATACACAAGATTTTACATAAACATTTAGCTGTGAAGAAGATTTGTGCGCGTTGCATTCCGCAATGATTTGATAATCGCTCAACAAAAGGCTCGTGTCGATTGGTACAAAGAAATGCTAAAAAAATACAATCGGCGTGCGCCAAAAGCCGTATATAACATACATACAGGTGACGAATCTTAGATCTATGCATATGAACCCGAAAGTAAACAGTAGTCGACTGTATGGGTCTTTCAAAATGAGCCAAGCCCAACAAAAGTTATTCACGCAAGAAGCACTTCGAAGCAAATGGTCTCCTCTTTTTTTTTGGATAAATGGGCATGTGGCTATAGTGCCACTTGAGAATCATAGAACGGTCAATTCTGAATCATATACAACGATGTACGAAAGCTCGTACATATGTACGAGCTTTCGTACATCGATCCTAACAACTTAATATATAACCAGTCAAAACATCGAATTGATGAGTTATCCACCTGATTTGCCACCCAGTGATTTCTTTTTGTTCCCGTCCGTGAAGAATAAACTACGTGGTCAGCTATTTTCGACACCAGATGAAACGGTTGTTGCGTTCAAAATGCATGTTTTGGACATACTTCAATCGGAATGGAAAAAGTGCTATGAAAATTGGTTCAAACATATGCAAAAAAGTATCCATCATTGCGGAGAATATTTTGAAAACAATAAATATTCCGGATACATAAATAGCAACCCTAGCATGAAAAAGTTAACCGTGTGTTGTGTGCTACGATTGTTCACTCAAAACCAAAAACGCATTTGAATGAACATTTCCGAAGCCCTGTTGAAACAGATTAAGCAAAATGGGTCGAAGTTTTGGCATCGATTAATAACTATAGATGAAACTGGGATACACCACTACACCCCTGAAACCAAAGCACAGTCGAAACAGTGTACTGCAAAGTGTGAATCGAATTCGAGAAAGGCGAAGACTGTTCCGTCGGCCGGAAAAGTAATGGTGACTGCCTTTTGGGATAGTCATGGAGTTGTGTTAATCAACTATCTTGAAAAGGGAAGAACAATAACAGGAGGGATACTATACATCATCTTACAAGATGAACGCATAAATTGCGGTAAAACTGCCGCATTTTAGGAAAAAGGATGTTTTGTTCCACCAAGACAACGCACCATCGTACACGGCAAAAATACACGATTTGGGATTCGAATTGATTGGCCACCCACCGTATTCACTAAATCAGACCCTCACAGAATTTTTCTCTTTCCTGATTCTTCCTTTCCTCAAAGTTTCACTCGGAAAACAGATAGTGTTATCAAATGAGCAGGCGATCATATTCGTAAACGACTATTTTACAAAACAAGGTGTCAACTGCTATTTGAACGGATTAAAGAAATTACTGGAAATTTGGGAATTAAAACTAAATTTGATAAAAAAAGACTTGTTTCTGTGTTAGACTAGAAACTTTTTGACGACCCTCGTATAGTATCCCATGTATTGATGTTTTACTTAATTGTAGATTATGTTTTAGAGCATCTAAAGTCCGTGGGGCTGTGAAACATTTTCTAGCTACTTTATACATATGAGGACCCAAACATGTTTCATGGACAAAATGTACATAATTTTAGTCAAAAAAGTTTTAAAAAATTTCCCAATTTCCAGCAGCAATATACTATAAGGCTTGTTGATCGGTCTATATGCCGGTCAACATCTGCCAAATGTTCAGATTTTTCTCCACGTCACTGTCTCTCTATTTCGAGTATAATGTTCAATCTACATAAATCGTAATTCATCATCGAAGACAACTTCATACTTTGTTCTAATTTTATCAATTTCTGCACCACTCTACTGTGTAATGTACTCAAGTGTCAAAACTCAGTGATTATAGGGAGCACAAGATAGGGTCGATTATGTTTGACTCCAAGATACCTTATTCAACTGCAAACTGTTTGGCAACATTAGCACTAACTGAAAGTGTAGAACAAACTCCAGAGATCGCAGAAATTATCAGAATCAATCAGTCAACAGTCAACAGTGTTAAAGCGATTATGTCAATCAATTCTTCTACTGGAACCTTTTGTGTGAAACACTAAACTTGAAGAAATTTACCACTTAACACCAAATCACTTTTTTGAACTGCTCGACGCACGTTTCGCTAACCATGTTAGCATCATCAGGAGATGATTTAATCTTTATTAGAGATTAGAGAAAATTAAACCATATAAAAGATATATTCTTGAATAAAATTTTAGGTTTTTATAACAATTTATTTCTTATAGTTTTTCAAAGTAAATTATACAGATGGAACTAAAAAGAATTTGTTTTTGATCTACATAGCAATATTTCTTTCTTGCATATTTCCAAAAAATGTTTGAATAAAGTAAATATAACATACTGAAAATATAAAATAAATAATATTCCAGCGATAAATACATCGCCTGATGTTAAAAACAATATCAGTAACAACGATTTGTATATTTTCGCTTTTCCATTATTAATTATGAATCATGCTTAAGCAGCCTCTTCATAACTAAATTTGAATAGTTCCGTTAAAAAATACTGATCAGTTATAATAGTTCCTCGATAATCGGACTTCAAATAACAAATATTATAGTATAAGAGCTGAGATTAACGACCGAACAACAGTTTTATTTTCGAACTGTCTAAAAGAAACGCTAAATTAGGCCATAAATTTCAGCAGACATATTATGTGGAACTAACATAAACTGAACATTTTCTGGATTGGAAAAATTTAAGCGATTGGCTTTGTAAGATTATTTCAAAATAAATTTTCAGTTCCTGTTTCGGTTCCTCGTTCTGAAAGCTCATTTAATTGAAATTTGAAAGTGTTAGAACCGGAAGAGAGTCACAGATTAGGTGAATCAGATGAATGGTTAAGGATTGCAATATATTTTCAAACAAATGTACTTTTGTGTGAATACAACATCGTGTAGCGACTTCCAAGTTATCTGAGTGTGACAACCCGAACGTGCACATGATATATCAGTTTAGAAAATATTTTAAAACACTTCATTTATAGTCCGTTGATATACTGATAGATTGGAATACATTTTAATAACTTCCTTATTATTACTGAACATATTAAACATTCTTCTAATTGGATATTACTTCCAATTGGAAACCCATAGTTTTTTCATCTCAATATACTTGTTTTATCAACTCGGTATCTTCTTCAGTGTCACCTATACAAGGAGATCCACGGGAAATGAACGTTTTTTAAACAAGCATAACTCTACTAATTTTTTGTGGACAAATTAACACAATCAGTATAACTTCATTCAAGTGATGTCCATTTTCACAAACACGCTTTTGGAACCGTTCTTAAAAGTTGGATCCACTCTTCCCAACTGTTCTGGATTGAGTTCTTTCTATTACTTACTTATAGGTATGATTCCCAATATCCTCAAAATAGTCCGGCGACTGAGGAGGCCACAGGACATCACCAAAACAAGAAATTATTCGATTAGAGAATGTAGCTTGAAGAACATTCGTTGAAGCTCTGTCCGTATGAGCAGTTACCCCTTCCTGTTAAAACCATCATATCCCTCCAATTAATTTCTCGTCTCCGAAGTTCTGCTTTGAAAGAATCATCCGGTTATGTAGCGAGCTGTATTAACTACTGTGGCACCATTTTCTTCGAAAAAATGTTGCTGTTGGAAATTCCCTTAATTTATCTCTAGAACAACCATCAATTTATACCGGTGAAAGCCAAAATCCTTATACAACTTACGCTTTACACTACTCTTACTGATTTCCAGTTCAGAAACGTGCCGCCTAGCACAACAACTGGGATTATATATGTAGATCGAAAAAAACTGAGCTAGAGTTGCCGTCAATACAGTTCGCTGCGTAATTATGTTTTAAAATTTTCAAACCAGAACTTTGGGCAAAATTGCGGCCACTGCTCACACGGCTAGAGCTTCCACCAATGTTGTTTGAGCTACAATTTCAATTTGATTCAAATCGGGCAATTTCTCGCATGGATGATGTCGTGTAGCCTCCTCGATTAACGGACTTTTCCATGTGATTTTTCTTGAATGATTTTTTTATTTTTATTTGTTAGAGTGGATAGTGAGAGTTTCAAAAATGGATCCTATAGTATGTTCGTAAATATATCTATCACTTGAATCGCGATATTTTCTGCATTTAAAAACTAATGGAGTCATGTTTGTTTAAAATACGTCCATTTCCCGTGGACCACCTTGTATATGTGAAATTGAAGAAGATATTTACAGACCAGAGAATTTTCGCCAATACTCGATGTGGCTGCTCTGCTCGTTCCTTTATACGTCACCATCACGTCCGTCACCAAAAAACTTTCGCGATTAGTTTTTGGCCCATGGTCAGTTGCGCTCTGAGTGAACGGAAGACAAACGTTTGAAGAAACGGTTAGAGCTAAAGGCCCATAAAAATTGGCCTTGTTGGAAAGCCATTGTAATCTTATACACCTCGCGCTATCCTGCTGACGTTCGCAGCAGCCTAAACAAAGCGAACCGCCGTTGTCCACCAGCCCTAGGTAGGTACCAGAGCCTGACGTCTGAAAGAAGAGACAGAGCACCCACATTTAGTATGGGTAAAAATTCTCAGCTTATTAAGATTTATAATTCGTTTATTAGAGTTGTATAGTGGCCCGTCGATAAAATTTCGCGACGTTTACTGCTGCGTTCGTGCGCCGTAAGATGGCGCGGACTGCATAAGATTAAACCAGCCTTCCAAAAAGACCTATTTATGATGGCTATAGGGTAAATCCGGTGAAGATTGCAGTATGGTAGAGAGAGAGACTCAAAAAAATTCTACATATACTTGCTAGGTGTCGCTAGCTATCACTCAGTTCGCTTGAAATCGTGGGTACGAGCACCTGCGCGCAAACATGTTTGCGAATAGAATACCAAAAGTAAGTGAAATCCACCTGTTTTCTTTTAGCTAGTGTGAAAATTAGTTAAGGAGTTCATGTTACAAGTTGTGGTTGTGTAGTTTTTAAAAAATGATATGTTTTTAAGTAATTTCGGAATGGCTTATCAGTCGTGCTTGAACACAACCTCAAACTAACCACAAGGGCTCATGAATATTATCACATGGCTGGTATGGCCACCTCTCGAGGAAAATTAGGGAAGATTGCCACATTTGGTCAGGGTGTGATGGCCATAGTATTATTAGCGATGTTTTCAAATTTTTTGGACTAAGACAAACATGTTTATGTTAATATCAGATGTCAAATAAATACCAAAGAAAAGTATTATCTATCCGAGAAAATTGTAGCGAAGTGTCATTAATTAGGTCGCAATAAACGTTTTGAAAAATGGTGAAATGTCAGTTTATGCAGCTGCTAAAGCATATCAGATTGCAAAACTTATCAGATTAAAAACCTTAGAAAGGCGTTTCAAAAACAATAATGACAAAAAGGACCTATGGGACCATCTTCCTTTTTTGGCGAAGAAAATGAAAAAAAGTTTGCAAACCACATTAAAGTCATGCAAGCGAAAGGTTTTCCTTTAACGGTTGTTGAAGTCAGAAAGAACACTTATCTGCTAGCTAAACAATTAAATGTAAAACACAGATTCAATAAGGGAACTGAAAAAGCAGGCTACCACTTCGCACAATTGTTTTTGAACGGGTACCCTAGTATTGCAATCAGAAAGTCAGGAGGTGTTTCCTTAATGCGAATGACTGCTATGAACAAGTCGGAGATAGTTGCTTATTTTAAACTTCTGGAAAATATCTTGATGGTCGACGTCACATCTTCAATAATGATCTTGAAGTCACGTCTTCAATCTGGACGAGATGGGACTCCAGTTAAATAACCGTCCTGAACATGTACTTCTCAAAAGTCTCAAAAGTCTGCATACATAACTTCAGCGATATTTTTGGAATGATTGAAAACACACTTCGTCCCGAGAAAGCCTGCAGGGAAAGTTCTTCTGTTGTTGGATGGCCAAAATTCTGGTTGTCGTATTACAAGACTGTTATTCGGAACATTGCTTAACAAAGCATAAGGAAAAGCAGCTTCTTCTGCCGATAATGCTATTGCAGGATTCAAAGCTACAGAAGTCAGTCCTTTTAATCCAAGCGCAATGCTAGATTATGCTTTTACAGAAGAACCAACGGAACTCATATCAGCCTCTCATAATGACTCCCCAGCCACAACACCACAGTTCATGAACAGGCTGCCAGCAGTGCCAGCGGTTCAATGTCAAAAAATCTGGAACAATTTTGAAGAACTTCAGAAGAGTCAATAAGTGAGTCTGTCACAGTCTCTGAACCAATATTTTGTGCTGAAGAATACCGAATCTCAAATACCAGCTCTGAAATGTTGCCGAAGAAGAAACCTAATTAAAACATGATTAGCAGTGGTTCTGGAGTTGTCGCAATGCTTCCGCCCACGTCAAGAACTCCACTAAAAAAAATACGTCCCGAATTTTACTACAACGCAAATTTTAATGAAAATATCTCCTATTCCACAAAAAGTTATCGAAGTGCGCAAACGGGCTAAGTAAGTGGGGACACTCCTGACATCAAAAGAACACATTCAAATGAAGAAATATAAAGAAGATATGAAAAATGCCAAAATGCTAAAAAGTATTGCTAAGAAGAACGTAAAAAAAGAAAACAAAACTGACAAAAAAAACAAGGCTGAAAAAGACAAAAAAAACAGTGAGAAGTGCCCCATGAAAGAAAAAATCTTTATAATAGTCAATTTTATGCGATGCATCAGATGAAGAATGCGATGCATTAGGGTGAAAGGAGAGGAGAAGATAACGAAGACTGCCTTCAGTGTATCATCACCCAACTTTGAATGCTCGAATATTACACTGAATTTAACGATATGTGTTCAAAATGTGTACAAAGAAAAAAAATGAACTAAAACTCAAAAAATACTAGGTGAAAAAGGAAAAACAGTAGAATTAAGTACTGGCAAACTCTCCCTTACTTCTAAGGCCATCTCTCCCGGATGCTATAGGAGAGATGGCCAGTTGTTATTTTTAAATTTTATTATTTTTTAAGCTTAATCCTAGTAGAAGTGATTATATTTATGTTAATTAACCTGTAGTATAACATTCAAAATTTAATAAAATATTATAATTACAATCTACATAGATGTATTTTTATTTTAACTGAACCATGAACAAACTATGGCCAACTACCACGGACCTACCCTAGGCCAGAAACTGATCTAGAGAGATACATATTTGCTGGCATTATGGTGGCAATTGAAGGAATAGACACAGCACCCAAGTGAAGTATGGGTGAGAATATATATATATATATATATATATATATATATATATATATATATATATATATATATATATATATATATATATATATATATATATATATATATATATGTATCCTACTAGCGAGAAATTATAGTTTTTTATACCAGCAGTGTCCCGGAACTGACAGAACAAACGACAAACATTTGACGAATCTCTTTTCAGTTTGCCAGCAACCAGGATTGGTCAAATATTGTTTATTAATTGAAATTATTTTATAATGTTTTATTTACATCAATTCAGTATAGCAAATTAAATCTAGATAAGGTGAAGTATATAAAAAAAATACATTGATTGAAACTAATGCAGGTACTTATCAAAATACTCAGTCTTTCAGCAATTTTCTAAGTAACTATATTTTTAAGAACATATTAACGACAGAAGTACTAAATATAACAAACCGGTTGATTCGACTTTTTAGCCAATTTAGAGGATCGATATTCTTGAATGTTTCCTAAAAATATATTATATCTTTATATTTCAGGGTATATCCTAAAATAATATTTAAACGATAAATATACATACTTATTTTTATCACAAGTAGTCTAAAAGTATGAGATTAACGAGCCATATTTTCCTATTAAAACCTTGAAACTAAAAAGTTATCGTGGGCATATCCATTGGTGTTTCCTCAGATTATTTTCATGAAGCGTGTTACGTAACACGTACTTATTCTATTTTTTACTCCCACTATTTGATCATGGTAATTTTTTTTAGCTAATGCCGTGATTGTAAACTCGTTCTGTAAACATGTCTATTTTTTTATCTTCTCATCCTCTCTTCTCTATAAATAAAATACCCACCTCCATTAATAAATATGGTATAAATTCTAGGATGTCTAACTGTTTGGTTTTATATTCTATACTAGCTGATCCCACAGACGCTGCCCTGTCCAAATTTCAATAAATTTGTTTGTTATCGTTTTGTGAATTTGTGAAAAACTATTGAAAATGTGTAAACATAGTAAAAACTTGTTTGTTTGTCGGTTTATTGGTTTCTCTTCTTGCACGATTATTCAAATTCATTGTCGCGTGATTGGCTTCTACTAACCGATGATGTCTCATTCGATGCATATCATCTTCATTTATATTTTCTCTTACTTCTTGTCTACGTGCGTTTGTGATAACGATTCCGTTCAATTCCGCGTTTGAACGCGTTGAACGCGTTTGTGATAATCGATTCCGTTCAATTTCATTTCGCTCTTCGCGTTTCTATGCAGTTCGATTAGATCGAAAATTCGTTTGGTTTGTAGCATTGCGAATTCCACGACCTAAATGGCTACCTCTTATTGGCGGCATTGCAATGCGATTAAATTGTGTCAATTCATGTGTCGATTACGACACAATGTGCGATGCGAAGAATCACAATTCAACTGAAAATAGACAATTGATTCACTTTGTTGTTACTGTGTAACCGTTTGTCACTTTTTTCATACAGTTGTCACTGTATAACCGTTTGTCACAAAACTCACCGTATGTCATAGGTAAATCTATAAATTTGTTTCACATAAAACGACGAAACTTAATTCATTTTATGAAACAATTGCGTCGAACTTACAATAGAATCACAATTCAACTGAAAATAAACGACTTAATGAATTTTTCGTCACTATGTAACCGATTGGCTTGATTCACAATTTGACAATAAGTCGTCAAACGAGATTTACGCACTTAGAGAAATAAA